>VZRS01012631.1:0-61124 GCA_013398055.1 Ifrita kowaldi
CCGGGCACCGACCGCCCCCTCCGCCTTCTCCGTGCCGGAAATTCCGGCGGGGCTGCGGGATGGCGCGGAGGGGGCTGCGCGGAGACCCGCGCCCGCCTCCCTCCAACCCCGCCGTTCCCTCCCGGGTGGAATGGGAATGGGAAAGCGAAAGGGTTTGTGGCCGTATCCTGCCCGGGCACGGCTGGGGTTGGGAGCAGATCGCGAAGGAGCCAGGCTGGCCGGACCGGTGTTTTGCCGCCTGGAGGGTGATCCCCTCCCTGCCGCAGGCAGGACACCTTCGGGCTCCCCCGGCGTTTCCCAAACCTCCCACAACCTGACCTACTTCCTCGGCCGCCTGTGCCGGGAGGAGCCGCTGCGGGGCTCGGCCGAGCTGCTCCCCAATGCCGGGGGCTAGATGTGCATCCCCGCCCCCCCTCACCACCACCATGGGAACATCCATGTCCCGCATCCCCGTGCACGCCCCGTGGCACCGCAGGCAGCCCGGATCCTTCCAGAGGGTCCATCCCTGCTGCCCTTCGTGGGGTGCCGATGCCCGGAGCAGGTGTTGGGCTCGCAGAGGGAGGTGACAGCGCAGGCCGGGAGCTGTCAGACAGGTTTGTGCGTGGCAGCAATTAAAAGCGGGGTGTTTGTTTACCCGGCGCGTGGTGCTGAGAACCAGGGCAGCTTCCTGGGTGTAACCCGGCCCCGGAGCCCTCGGCGAGGCTGGGAGCGGTGGTGGGGGCTCTGCCTCGCCCCTGCCACACTCGCTGTGTCCCCTGCACTGGTGTGAGGCCATCATCCCCTCCCTAGCGCTGGGGAGCCAGAGCCGAGGCCGAAGGCATCCTCTCATCCTTCCTCCCCCGGCCACCTGCGCAGGAAGCTGCATTGTCCCGTCAGCATCCTGCCCCTTCCCACCGCCCTCACGCCATGTCCGGCCACGGCGTCCCCGGCACGCACGCAGCAGCGGGGCTGTGGCCGCCTTGTCCCTGCCCGCTGTTGGGGTGGGAATGCCTGTGGATGGATGGGGCCGTGTGGAGCTCGCCCTGCGAGGTGCCGGAGCCGTGCCGCCCATGCTGTGCGGGAAGTGTCCCCGTGGTGCCGGAGAAGTGCCCGTCCCGTGCGCGCTCCGGGGAGGCCAAGCTGATGGGCAGCCCCAGCGGCATTTTGGGGAGGTCTCCAGAGGGTGTCCGGAGCCGGAGGTCCCGGAGGGGAGGCTGGGTGCCGCCGGGCCGGGGCTGGCGCCAGGCCCGGGCAGGTGCTGCCGGCTCCCGAACTCGCCCGCCTGGCTGGGCGGCAGGTGCCTGTTCTGGTGGCGGCCCCGGCCCCGGCCGCGGGCGGGAGGTGGGGCTGGGTGTGGGAGGAGGCGCTGCACCATGGCGGGGGCAGCGGCGGGGAGCCCCCGCCCCGGTGCTTGCTGTGCCCTGTCCCCCGGGAAGCTGCACGGGGAGATGGCAGATCCATCCCAGTGCCAGGAGCCCGCGTGGGCCCTTGGGGCTGGCTGGGAGAGGGGGTGCGGGGGTGTGTCCCGGCTGCCCGGCATCGCTGACTCTGTCTCTCCCCCGGCAGTGCTGGTTCTGGGCTTTTCTCTAATTCTCCATGGCAGCAGCACAGGGTCCTGTGACCTGTGAGCCCGACACCCGCGTCCTTGGTACCTACCTCTCCTCGGAGCCTGTCGGCGTCGTTGGCAGCATGGGCAGCGTGGGCAGCCTGGTGGAGAAGCAGGATCTGTCCCCCCTGGAGCTGCGGGCCCCGCTGGGCGGCTCGCGGGGGCTCCGGCAGCCCGACGGGTTGCTGCGGAAGGGGCCGAGCCAGCGGGAGCTCTTTGGGTACCTGCACGGGGCCAAGAAGGAGATGCGGTCGGAGCGGAAGCACCAGACGTCAGGTGCCTGCTACAAGCGGGACTACGAGAGTGACCGCGAGAACCGGTCCCCCGAGCGCTGCTCCCGGGAGCATCACCGTGGGGCCGACTTCTCCAAGAGCTCCCTGCCGGAGCGGGGCCGCTTCGACAAGGTGAGGCTGCGGGGTCCTGAAATACGGTCTGGTCTGCGAGAGGATGGGGGTGAAGCAGAATGATCCGTGTCCCCCTGCTTGGGATGTGGGGATTTGAGGATGCTCAGGGATATGAAGCTGGGAGCGTGGGGGTTCTCCCTGGCCATAGAGGCTCATGCTTGACCTTGCTGTTGTTTTTCAGTGCCGTATCAGGCCCTCAGCCTTCAAGGCGGTGGCTGGGAAGGGGCTGGTCTCCATGCAGGGCCTGTCCTCGTCCAAGGGGCAGAAGTTGTCCAAGAGCAATGGGAGCCTGCACACGCTGCTGTCACAGAGCAGCACAGCGGCCCCGCAGCATGGCCCGCTGCGCACCCACCTGCTCCACGCCATCAGCCTGGACGAGGCCTCTGACTCCAGCCACAACTCCATCCAGAGCTTCCCATCCTATGGCTCCCGCCTCAAGCCTGCCCAGAGCCAGTTCAGCGCCTCCATGGGCCACATCAACCACATTGGGGGCTCCTTGGACAGGGTCTCCCGGAGCCCCAGGGACACCCTGGCCCCGGAGAAGATGCCCCTGTCCTGCAAAAGCATGGCCACCCTGAGCCGGCTGCAGAGCCCTGGCGAGCCCCCGCCGCCCTATGAGTTCTCCTACTCACTGGAGGACGCGGTGAAGCAGCTGGAGGACCGGCTGCAGGAGACGGGAGGGGAGCTGCGGCAGCTCAAGAGGAGCCTCAGCGAGACTGAAGACCCCTTCACACAGGTGAGCCGTGGGGCTGGAGCAGCACTGGGTGCTCTGGGCAGGGATTTGGGGGTGGAAGGAGCAGTGAAGGAGCTGCTGTGGTGGGTGATGGGCTTGGAATGCCCAAGTGTGGGAGGACCAAGTAACATGGGACTTCTTGGGTCCCTCCTGGGGCTACAGCCTCTCACCAGTGTCCACTTGTGCTGGCAGGCATTTGAAGACAAGCAGCGGCTGTGGCTGGATGAGCTGGAGGACCTGAAGCAGATGTACATGGCCCGGCTGCAGCAGGTGATGCAGCAGGCGCAGCGCGGGCAGCGGGCGCTGCAGCTGCAGCTCTACAAGGCGCAGCAGGAGAAGAAGCGGCTGCAGGAGGAGCTGAGCCTGCAGCAGTGCCAGTGCGAGGAGACCAAGCTCCGGCAGCCCCAGGGCGAGCATGGCAGCCCCAAGCTGGAGGAGACCAAGTGGGAGGTGAGTCCCCTTCCTTCTCTCCCTGGTGCCACCCTCCTGGCTGCATGGAGCCAGCATGGAGGCAGCAGTTTCCTGCTCTGGTGTCACTTGGGGCCACAGGACAGGAGGGATGAGTTGAGTGTGGTGCTTATGGTCTCCCATGAGGACAACTTGGGGTGCTGCCACCTCTTGGAGTCCTACTCCCCCAGCCCTTCCTCACTGCTCGCCTGTGCCCTGCAGGTGTGCCAGAAGGCAGCAGAGATCTCCCTGCTGAAGCAGCAGCTCCGGGACACCCAGGAGGAGATGGCTCAGAAGCTGGGGGAGATCTTCAGCCTGAAGACGCAGCTGCGGGAGGCCAAGGCAGAGGTCCAGGCCAGGGACTCGCAGCTGGCACAGCTGGCAGACTCCTTCCAGAGCCCCCCGGAGCCCAGCACCTCGCTGCCTCTGGGTGATGACCCCATGCCGTCATGCCAGGACTTCCCTGGCTGCGAAACTGATGACTCCAAGTGCCGGGGCCTCCAGAGCGACTCGGCGGAGCCCCTGGAGCGGCAGGTGGAGTGGCTGTGGGCAGAGCTGCTGCGTGAGCGGCGTCAGGGCCAGCTGCAGGCTGTGAACTTTGAGCTGGAGAGGAAGACCTGGCAGGAGGAGAAGGAGAAGGTGCTGCGGTACCAGCGGGAGCTCCAGGCCAGCTACATGGAGATGTACCACCGGAGCCAGGCGCTGGAGCGGGAGCTGCGGCAGCTGCGGGCGGAGCCCAGGGATGTCGGGATCGATTCGCCCTGGATCGAGCGGGTGGAGTCCTCCAAGATCTGAGAGGCGGGATGCCGGTGGGACTGTGAAGGGGGAAGGTCTCTTGCTGCTGCGACAGGACGATCTCAGGGTGTGCACAAGGCCTGGCCCCGCTCGGCGCTGCCCTGGGCTGAAGGTCCGATTGCGACAGGGGAGCTTTTCCTTCTTGCAGCACTTCAGGCCCTTCTGGTGGGGGTCTCTGGAGGGCGGGGGGTCTTGCATGTGCCCCGTGCTCTGACTCCAGGAGCGTTTGCCCTGTGATTCTTTCTGCCATGGGGGCAGAAACCAAACGCCCTGTGAGACATTCCCTGTCCCTCCTGCTCTGCTGCTCCTGATCCTACACCCCAGTAACTTAATGTCTTGTGAGGAGAAGCTCAGGCCCTGTCCCCCACCCCACTGCCTTGCTGTGGGAGTTGCAGCTACTGGTTGCAGTGGCTGCCTTGGCAGCAGGGCCCTGGAGCTGGTGGTGCCACTGGGGAGGCAGAGGAGGAAACCCCGAGGAGTTCTGGTGCTGCTGGGAGGGGGCAGCTGCCCCAGCACCTCTCCTGGGGCTTCCCGTGGCCCCAGAGTGGAACTGCTGTGCAATGGAGGTGGTTGGTGCAGCTTTCTTCGGGCTGAGATGGGGGAGTGCCTTGTGCAAGGAGGGATGGGAACTGGTGCTCTGCCACACTGGGAGGAATTGGGGTGGGAGAGAGGACTGGGGCATGTGCGTGAGCTGGGGGCGAGGCTGGGCTCTTCCTTCCCAGAGTGGGTGAGGGGGAGCTGGGGGAGCCCAGAGGCGCTGGAAGGAGAGGTCTGCTCTGTGTAACAGCACAACCACGTGAAGGCCGGCCCCGGCCCCGCACCCCGTTCCTGCAATAAACCCGCATTTCTCTCTCTCGGCCTCTGCTCTGCTTCCCTCTCGGGGTCGAGCGCAGGGGCTAAGGGGAGGTGGTGTGCGGGCCGGCCTGGGCCGGAGCTGCCGCGTCGGGCTGGGCGGTACCAGCGGGCGGGGCATGGCCGTGAGTCGCGGCGGGGCCGGGCGGGCTCCCGGGGCAACCTCACCCCGAGCACCAGGACCACGTTGTACAAACCCACAGACAGCTTTATTCACCCCACAGAGCTCACCATCCCCCCCATCAGTCCTCGGGGCAGAGTCCCCATAAACAGCCATGCAGTCCCCGGGCAGAGGGACAGGGACCTGCCACGGCCCCGCAGGGCACAGCCCGGCCCCGGCTCTTCACAGCGGCAGAGGAAGGGCTGACACCTCCTCCAGGCACTCGTCGTAGGTCTCCTGGTAGTCCTCGTGGGGCTTGATCATGATGACACAGGTCGGGCGCTTGGAGCCGGCTGCAGCTCCCAGGTCCTGTGGGAGCAGAGCGAGGCCGTGGGGTGCCAGGTCCCTTCCCGAGGTGAGAGCTCAGGACCAGCTCACTGCAGGCCCTGGTTTAAGGCAGGGAAGCTCTGCCTGTCCAGCCCAGCACCCCCAAGCCCTCTGGACTCGTGCTGGGTTCAAGAACCTTTTTGCCAGCTCGTCTCCTACAATCTGCAAGCTGGGCTAGCACAAGAGACTGGCACCTGGCTCGTGTGCCATAGTCCTGCCCCAGAGCGGGTCTGCAGAGCTGCCTGCACCGGGGCTGAAGCTCCAAAGACACCGACTGCCCCCCCAAACCCCAGTCTACCAAAGAGCTGGCCCCAGCTCACAGAAGCTTGGGAAAGATGTCCTGGCTCTGCCCCGGAGCTGCTGCAGGGCAGTACAGTCATGGCAAACAGTTCTGAGATCCCACAGTGAAACACTTCTACACCGCCCCCCTGTCCCTTCAGTGCCCTGGTCAGGGACAAACACCGAGTTCTTTACTCGGGCACCGGATCTGCACCTCCCCGAGCACGCTCCGGTCACAGCCTGAGCTCCTCACCGGGTTCCCCGTCACCAGGGCTGGTTCCTCCCCAGCCCCAGCACTCACCGATTTGGAAGGGACATATGCGTAGGGGAGGCTCCTGTCCTCGCACATGATGGGGATGTGGCAGTAGACATCGATGGGCAGCGTGTCTCCGGCCAGCACCGTGATCCTGCAGGGACAGCCGTGTCAGCAGCCGGGCCGGCGGGGCCGTGCAGGGCCGCGGGGCCAGGGCAGCACTTACCCCTTCTCGCCCTTGTTGATGAACTTCTGCACCTCCTTCACACCGCGGCGGAGCTGCTTGTGCTTGGCCGCTGCAAGAGAACCACGGCGTGAGCAGCTGAGTGAGAACGGCAGCGTGGGCACCGCGCCGCCGCCATGTCCCAGCCCCTCCCCACCCCCGCCGCGTCCCGGCGCCGCCAGACCTTTCCTGATGCACTTGTAGAGCTTTCGTGTGAGCTTGCGGGACGCGAGCGGCTGCGCGATGGGGTTCAGGAAGTCGAGCTGCTCCCGGTACGAGAGCTCCGGCGTCGCCTCCGCCTCGGCCGCCGCCTCCGGCTTCTCCCGCGCCATGGCCGCACCGGGCCGCTTCCGCTACCGGGGCACGCGCCGCGTCGGGGGCGGCGCACACAGCCGCGAGCTCTCCGCCAGCCAATCGGCAGCCGCTTTGGCACTGACAGACAGCCGAGACGGCCAATGGCAAGCGGCGCTTTAGCACCTCCCCCAGCCCTCCCCGACCACGCGCTCCGTCCCGCCTTGCCCGTCCCGGTCCCGGTCCCAGTTCCAGTTCTGGACCCCCTCCCAGTTCCATTTCTGGACCCTTTCAGTTCCAGTTTCGGCCCCAGTCCCAATCCCAATCCCAGTCCCAGTGTTAGGCAGTCCGGGACAAGCTTCAACACGGGTCTTTATTGGGTGTGGTCAGTGCCGGTAACGCTGGGCTCACCCGACCCAACACAACAACACAACAACCACAACACGGGAACGCTGCGGTGCCCGGTGTGCAGCCAGCCACCCTCACGGGCTGCACCCGCTTCATCCACCTGGCCACACACGGGATTTTCTCCCTTGCTTTTCATCCCAGGGAACTCTTCTACCTGCAGGGCTACATCGCTGCTTTTCCCAAAACGAACGGAGGCTTCCAACATGGTACCCTCCCAAAAACTGCTTTGAATGAACCCATCAACTCAGCAGCCAGCACTGCGGATAACAAGGTCTGCCCAAGGCCCCGGCAGCACATCCCCTGAGCTCAGGAGATGCCCTGAACCACAGAGACAACACTGCTCCAACTGAGAGAGGCCTCAGGCAGGGCTGGTTACCTTGTGCCTCACTCCAGCCTGTCCCTGGAGAACAAGAGGGCTTCAGCCAAGACCTGCAGCTGTTCCAAGACCTCTCGCTGCATCTCCACAGCGACGTGGAACACGTGGTGGTTGGAGCTGTTGTACATCACCGCGTTCTGGAACATGAGCATGAGGTCACACTGGAACTGCATCACGGACTGAATGTCCCCCTTTGCCAGCCTCCTCTTTATGCTGGTTAAATCCATGGGTCTACAAAAGACACAGAGAAGAAGAATTAAATTGCAGCCCAAGGCCAGGCATCCTTTGGGATCTGCATGAATGTGCTTGCTCTCATTTCAGGGTGGCCCTGAAAGCACAGCTATTTTCCATCAATTTTATTGCTCAAGACACACAGAGAGGCGTGAAAAAGGCTTTTCTTCCAAGCCAGACAAAAGTAAGTTCAGCCAATGCGACACTTGCTATCCAATCAACTTGGCAGGTCATTAGCAGTCACCTCTGGAAAAAATGGGATGCTGAGCTCCAGAGAAGGCAAGCAGTAATTAGTCTTCAGGAAGTCAGTCCAGGTCTTCGTGGAGAAAGAAAAGTTACTAAAATAGGTATCTATTAAATCCCCTTAAGATCGAATGGTGCCACCAGCAAAAATAGCAATGCTGGTAAGGGGAACATGATAGGGAATAAATATTACTTCCCTTATTTTGACAGAATGGGAAAATGAATGGCTGCAGAGAGGACAACTGTGACCAGAATAGAACATGATTCAGCTCTGAAAAATGCCATTAATCTCTCTGGGAAATATTCTTATGACCCAATTCTGTGCTGAGAGTGAAACATCTGGGGCGCTTGCAGTGGGTGAGGAGGGGGCATCTCCCCAGGCACATTCCAGGCACGGGGAGAAGGGACTGCTGAGCTGCAGTGCCTGGATTCCCTGCCCAGGGACTGTGTCTGGGATAAGCCAGCCATGCAATGCCTGCAAAGAGCAGGCACAATTCCCACCAGCTCCACAGTCAGTGCAAGCTCCCAGGTTCTAATTACCCAGAAGGGAGTTTTACTGAAAGAAATCAGTGGGAGATGCTGGTGACAGCCAAACTCTGGAAAAGGAGGAAGGAAACCATCCCACTGGCCCTTTGCAAACCAGTGAAGACAGAAAACAACCACAGAGAAATCAGCCAGTGAGCACTTCCTCCACAAACTCACCTTTTTACCACATCCTTGTATCCAGGGGCTTGTTTCTCTGACACTGGCTTCAGGAACGGGCTGCTGAACCTACAGGGACAAGGACAAAGAATGTTCTCTGCCTGCCCCTGCACCAAAGACAGCACTGGAACATGGAGCAGGGCTGGCCTCTCCCCACAGCCAGCGTTGTGCCAGCTGTGTAGGAAGCAGCATTTGGGCTCTGCCACATTAAGCAGAGGAAATCAATATGCAGTGTTCTCTCCAGTTCTGCAGCAGGCAGCTGTTCCCAAAGCAAAGTCCTGGAGAGACAGGCCAGCCTCTGGGAAGGGAGGACAAGGCCTGGTGACACAGGAGCTGGGACTCAGGGCAGTGTGTTCATCCAGGACACGTTGATCCAGCCCTCTGCTCCCACGTACCTGTGACTGGCTATCATCCTCCAGATGGACAGGAGCCTTTTTTTGAGGATCAGGTGCTGGAGGGGGTTATTCCAGCTCGGCTGCAGCCTGTGGAGTGAAGAAACTGCCAGATCATCACACTCGAGACAAAGTAGGAGGTGACAATTCTGCTGGCACCCACCACATCCAGGTGGATGAAGCTACAAAAAGCCTCTGAGTGTGATGGTGGGAGTGTTCTGCATCAGAATGCACAACTGAACATCCAGAGCGCAGGAAGATGCAGGACAAGAGGTAAAAACAAAGCTGAGCTAAAGAGCAGGACCAAACTGGATAGAAAACCTCATGGTACTCTGCAGTTCAGAACTTCACTGAGGTGGTTTTTATGAAGTTTCTCTTCCCAAAACCTCACGTTTTTCCTTTGAAAGGCAGTGCAAGTGATCACGCACGTGGCAGAGCCTGCATGTGACTGACACACCTGCAGCTGCTCCAAGGGGTTGGCAATGCTGGGCTGTGCATTGCCTGACACAGCCTGATGTCCAGCTCACACCTGGCCTACTTGACTTCAGAAAACACATATTTTCCATTTAATCTCTTATTTAATTTCTACTCTTCTCACTTTAGATTAGCATCAATGCCCTAATATACTGCCAGACCCAGAGACAGCACACGTTACCTCCTTCCCTCCTGCTCTGATTGCCTATCTCGCCTTCCTGGATGTGACCTGTGCCATGCACTTGTTCTCATGTGTGACAAGGGAAATGACTCTGTTCTGCTGCATTTGCAAGAGAGCAGAACCAGCTACTTACAGGTGCATGTTGGGAGAGCCTGTGGAGTCCAGCTCTGGGGCTGCAGAGGTGCTGTTGCTGTCATCTTGACCCAGGGCCTGAGCACTCATCTCTGGTGGATGCAGCTCACCTAAAGGTGGTTCTCCAGGTGTCTCTTGAGTCTTACCCTGAAGAGCACAGAGGATCCATATAAAATGGCACCCCAATACCTGAATCCTTTATCTAGAGGCCAGCCTGCTGCATATCCCTTTCCTGCACCCAGGCTCAGCTGGGAGCTTGCCTGATCTCTGTTATTCAGAGGATGATGTTTGACCCTGCTCAGACCTTCCCAGCAACAGCTGTGTCTGATCCCTTGGATCACATCCATCCCTGGCTGACACAAACCCTGTGGAGCTGAGTGGTGCCCAGTGTTGTGTCTGTCTGCTCTCTGGGAAGAGTCATGGATGTAGAGAGGGCAATCAGGAGCTGAGGAAAGACTGCCTCAGGCTTGTTAAAACTCCAGATACAGATAACAGGAACCCCTAGAGTTCAACAAGGTTGTTTCCTCACGAACTCCCACATGAAGATGACAGGGAACAGACTCAGCCTGGAAGGAGAGTGCTGCTGTTGTTGTAGTGGTTTGCCAGTAAAATGCACAGTGGGATTACGTGCAGGGGCACCTCAGAATCCTCAACTGATCTGAAGCACGAGCAGACTTCTCAGAAGGAAACTGTGCTGTGTTTGGCTGTGACCACTGGGAGAACTGTGAGGGAGTTGCTGGGAATAACAGCAGTTAAGAGCAGAGTAACTGCATGGAATAACACGGTGCTGGCTGAACAGGTGAAGCCCTGGAGGTTATTTGTCTCCAGTGTCCCGAGTTTGCAAGAGAACAAATGTGGAAAAATGGCACTGTTCCTCCACTGTTATGTGACTTTCCCAGGAATACCCAGCAGGCTGGTGGGAGCCCAGAGCCCCCACAAACACAGGACTGATGCAAACCCAGGCTAGACAGTGCCTGCTTCCAAGACATGACAGTCCCCAGGGGCAGATGGTTACTGCTGGCACAGCCACGTGGGCCTGAAACCAGCCAAGCTGTGCTGCAAAACACAGCAATTAGAACCAGGCAAGTATTCCAACCTTGCCTTAAACCTGAGAGCAGCCTGCCAGCTCTCATGAGTCACCTTTACACTGCCAAGGAGCAATTCCTCCAAATCACATCTGAGGGTTTCATCTGTAACAAGCTTCCTGTTCATAAAGATACACAGCCATACATAAAAAACACCCTTCCCTCATACATTTCTTCTGTGTTCCCCTCCCTGCTGTTTCCTCCTGTGTGTTTTGTCTCCTGTCTCAGAACTTGGGGCTCCCCTATCTGTTCTAGAGCTGGTTTCCTTCACTGTCTCATCTCTCGCCCAGGGCCACAGGCTCTTCTAGGACCACCACTCTCCTACCTCTCTTCCCAGGAACTGTTCTTTCTCATCTTTTGCCAGGATGTGTAGTTGACTTTCCTCTGCTCCTGAGACTGCTGTTGCTGTGGTCTTTTCCTGGCACTTCACTTCTTCCCCATCACTCTGCTTCCCCGAGCCACAATAATCCCACGGAGTCTGCGATGACTCTGTGCTGCTAATGCAGAAAGATTCCAACATCTGGGTTACCTGCAAGACAGTGATTTATTCCTTCAAATTATGAAGGCAAAAGGGAGAAGAAATAAACAGCAGAGATGCTATTTTTGCAATCACTCATGAACGCCTTTCCATTTTTAGGAATCCTTGCAAAATCTGATGAAGCCCTGTGTTATTATTACAGTGTCAGTTCACTGACATTTCTGTGCTTTAGGGTGAGCTGTGTTTTGGCAAAGCAGCTGCCTCGTTGCAGTGGGAGCTCCAAATGGGAGGAAAGGCTGGATTTGAGCTGGGGACAAAGTGAACTCAGAGCTTCTGTGTGCCCCACACTGTTTCTGTGGGTAGGGATGATGGAGGCCCTGAAAAGCCCAGTGTTTCAGGAGGGCTTGAACTAGGCTGCCCACCTTCCTGTCATCCCAACAGCCCTACCTCCAAGAGGAACTGGAAAAGATTGTCGCTTTCACATTGTTTCTCTGCCTCTTGGTAATCTTCACTATCATCCTTCCAGAGAGGCTCACTCAGCTCCATGTCATGGTCTGTCCCTTGGCTGCTCCCCTCTAGCCACCCCATGGCCACCTCTTCAGAATTTCTCCAGCTCCTCACATCCAGATCCGAGCTTGAATCCCAGTCAGGAAGAGACTGGAAATCACTGTTCTCTGACTTGATGGGAGATTCCAACTCAGACTTCCAGGCATGGCCCATCTGCAAACAACAAAAAGACAGCAATTCCTTTGTACCCTCATCCAGAACTCCCAAGCCCAGCTCATTTCTAGACACATTTGGAGGGTCACAGCCTGGGAAGGGCCCTGAGATGAGCAGCCTACACCTGAGCTCACCACACAGCACATGGCAGGGATGCAGCTCTGCAACACAAACTGCTCCTTCAGAGCAACTGAATTTCAGGTTTTCTGGTGCTTTTGCTGGGCTCTCTGCCTGCCCTGGTCAGTGGGTCACTCTGCTCCGGGCGTGCTGAGCTGTCTGGGAGCACGTGGCTTTGCTGATGCTCCATATTTAAGGTGATGAAGGATTCCAGCAAGCTCAAACTGAGTCCTCCTGGGTTTCCTCAGCTGCTGAGTGTTGGGAACAACAGTGACTCCAAGGACAGCTCACTGGAATTCCATTTGCCGCCCCCTGAGAACTTTTTTAAACTGGAGATAACTTATGACAAACCTTACAGACACAGCTTTGAAAGTGACAGGTGTGGTTTAGCTGGATGGTGATATCTCATGTACCTGAGCCAGAAGAATTGTAACCACACAGTCACATACTGACAGGGACAGTTCTACACATTTCAGAAAATAAAAGTTAGCATTCTCTTGAGAAGGAAGAAACCACTCATTTAATCTCTGTTCATTAGTCCATGCCTAAGTGTCTTCTACTGCATGAGTGCACTCTGATTTCTCTAAGCCTGGGGAATTGCTTGCAGAGTCACAGTACAACAGTAAAGGATGTCACAAAATCTGCACCTTACCACTGAATGGAGCTGCCAGGATGCTGCACCTATGGAGAATTCTATGCATTAATTAACAGTCTTCAGAGTCTTCAGTTAATTATGTACAACCTCATTTTTTCAGAGTTCTGAACAAGCCCATTTCTCACTGACTGGCTTTTCCATTCTCAGGACTGCTAGCACAGCTCCAAATACAGCTTCTGGTGCATAACTGGCAGAAATACAGAATCCTCTGGGTCTGGGATGAGAAAACAGGTTTGCTTATTTTGTGAACTTGCAAGCAGAGTTGGGATCTGACAGCCTGTCCTTCGGAAACCTCCTACAAAGTTCACTTCAGTGGCAGCAGATGAAATTTGATGAGGTTAGAGATAACATTACCTGCTCTCAGCTTCCAGGTGAGGCAGTTGGGCAAACTGAGATTCCATCTGAAGAGAAAGCCCGTGCCTGGAGCTCTCTCCTGCAGCCTCAGCAGAGCTGCCACACGCAGAGGCACAGAAAAGCCTCAGCCCAGGGTAATCCGATCACTTGTGATCATCTTTCCATACTCCAGTTCAGAGGGATAAACGTTGAAGATCAGGAAGTCCTGCGAACTTGGGCGCAAGATTAAAGAGATCTTCAGCCTTATGTGCAGTTTTACCAAATCTTGGAAGGCTCAAGATGCCAGAGAGCAGAACAGCAGCGTTAGTGCAAGACATGATGAGTGAAATAATCACAGATTGCTCAGCTCTACATCAGTTCCGGACAAAATGACACAGACTTGAACTTTTAATTAAGAATTGCCTGGCGGTTCTAATTATGTTGGCTACATAAGTCACTAGCAAGGAACCTCTCTCAAATTGGAAAGTTTTAGTTCACTTTGCAGAGATCAGACACTGCACAACCGTTGCTGTTCGGGGAAAAAGCAGCTAGAAATCAAAAAGACAGCCTTTAAAAAGAACTGACATGTCAAAACAAGAAAAATGATAAAAGCCTGAACTCTAATAAATGAAATGTAGAATCCACATAAAGAAGGCAAAAAAAAAGAGAACAATTTGCTAAAGACATAAAAGCAAATAAAAACAAAAAACCTCGTCAAAAACATCAGAGGCAGAGAGCTGCCAGATGATCAGTGGGGATGACACATGATCAGTGCCAAACATCTCAGTGGAAAATAGGGCCAGTTGGAAAAACCAAATTAATCATTATCAGCAGTTGCCACAGAGGAGCTCACATGAGACCTTCTCTTGGGATGGGTCTGAGAGATGATTTCTAATTAAAATGTCAACAGGGGAGGTTTTAGAACAATTTGAGGGAGCGAATAAACCTTAGAACCCAGTGGGATTCATTTGTGAGCCTTAAAGAAGCTTAAATATAACGTGACAGAGCCTATGCTGTGTAACTTGTCATTTAAGAGGAAAACCAGAAAGGGGTGACAGTTTTATCTGTCTGTAAAAGGGTGGGTGCTGGGAGATGCAGCACAGTAAAACATCAGCTCTGTGCTAGACAGATTAGAACAAAGTATTAGGAAGAAGAGAATTAATAAGTAGTCAGAGCATGAGATGATGAATTGAGAAAGAGGGAATGAGGCTCCATAGAGAAAATCATATCTCGGAGTTTTAAAGCTCTTAAACATCATTAAAGACTATTAAAATGTCACGGGACAGGAGACAAGGCTGAGAGAAAAATACCTGGTGAAGAGAAGGAACCAAGGGTAGGACAGAACAAGCAATGCTTGCCATGATGAAAGCAAGTTACCAGAGGGCCTGATAAAGGTCTTCTCCTCTGCTGTACCTTCCAGTTTCCAACAGAGACAATGGCAGGGCAGAGGTGTTAGAGAGAAGGAGCCAGACTCTTCTCAGTGAAAGGAGATAGGGATGATAAGTTGCACCACAGGAAATTCTGACTGGGTGTAAGGTAAACATTTGAAGCTGGCCCTGCTCTGAGCAGCTGAATGAAGTAAAGGAATGCACAGAGATTCTTTCCAACTTAGAATCATGTAACGGGTTGGGTTGGGAGGGACTTTTAAAGGCTGTCTGGGTCCAGCCCCCCTGCCATGGGCAGGGACACTTTCCACTATCCCAAGTTACTCAGAGCCTCATCCAGCTTGGCCTTTAACACTTCCAGGGATGGGGCATCCACAACTTCACCGGACAACCTGTGCCATGGCCTCACCACCCTCATTGTAAAAATAATCTTCATCCAGTCTAAATCAACCCTCTCTTACTTTAGAACCATTACCTTGTCCTGTCACAACAGGCAATGCCAAAGTGTTTTGTCCCTAACTGAAATAATTCCATAAAATTCATGAAAGACAAAGACCCCTGTAACTTTTTGTGCTATGAACTGAGAACAATAAAAATTCAAACCAGAAATTTGCTGCCAGGTTTAGCAGCGAAGGACAATTAACGAATCACCAATCCAAGGGAGTTTCAGCATTTCCACATCAGTAAGGTGACTCTTGGTAAAAATACACCTCAGCAAGACACAGGACTTGACACAGCAGGCACGGCCAACTTCAACACTGAACCTGTGAAAATTGAGAGCTCTTACTGGATAAGGCAACAATGCCTCTGCTCTTAATCCCAGTGACTCAGTTTCCTGAAACCTGTCTACCAGAAAGCTGCACCCTGGACATGCTGCACAGAGTGCAGAGCACTCCCAGCTGCTGCAACAATCAAGGATGGTGTCATTTTGTTGTTTTTTCCCCCATGATAGGTTGTGTGGGCAGAAAACATACAAGTTTCATCTCAGGTCATATGAGAGAAAAAACGACTTGGAAATTCTCGCAGAGAACTTAGACCTTCTTGTTGCTGAGGAAAAGGACTGCAATTTCCAGTAGAAACAGGGCACAAGCTCAGATGTGAAACCAGGTATTGGCAATCCTGCCTACAGGTGCTGGGATCACAGATTTTCACTCTGACTAGTGTAGCCTCCACAGATCTCTGGGGAAAGAATGTCAAGTCCTTTTCAATGCATTTTCTCCTAAGGAAAGCTCCAACAAGACTGCAGTATTTAACTCCTCAAGGTTTGATCTCCTGTGTCCCCACAGTGCTGCTGTATCCTCACACACTCAAGCAGGGAATCTTCCTCTCCATCCAGCATTCCTGTGATTAATGGATTGTCTCTAACATCACAGCTCTGCCATACATAGGTGCTACAGGGGTAACTGGAAGAGAATTGTATTTGCAGATATTCCAGGTGGGCATCCAGGCTTGTACCACAGGGTTCCTCCCTGCAGAGCTGGGGTGCTCAGCACACTGCACACGGGTTTGTTCCCAGATTTTAATATACATCACATTTACACATCACTAGTAAAAATCTGTACACTTCACATTACAGTACATACGAGCCACCAGTTACTAGCTAACACCAGAACACTGATGAAGCCCAAGACGACTGCCCTAAAACAGGCAGGGGGGCTGGTCTTCCCCTCTGGGGAAGTTTCTTTGGGTTACACATTCTGACAAGACACTGCTTTCCAGAAGGGCAAGCGAAGGTGGTGAACCAGGTCCCAGAAATGGACCTGCAGCTTTTCTTCCTCCTTCAACAGCTGTTAAGAGCTGCCTGCTTGCACTCCAGCTCCGGCTGCCTGGGATTCTGCTGGGATTCTGTGTCTGCAGCATCATTTCTTCATCTTCATGTCTGCCTCGATGGCGCAGCGCCGCCCTCTGGTGCCTCCGTCCTGCTCACAAGGCAAACAAACAGAGTTACACAACCCCACAGGAACGTCCCTCCGGCACAGCGGGAGGGAGGGAGGCAGGGAGGGAGGGAATTCTGCATCTGGCAACAACTTTTCGTGCCTTCCCATCAGGATAAAGGGAAACTGTCCCTGCCAAGGCCTGCCTGCAGACCTACCTAAAGTTGGATCTGGACACAGCAGAGTGCTGGGCTTGGCAGCATCTCTGCACTGCTGGAGCCAGGGCAGAGAGGCAACACCTCTGGCCCAGACAGATCCTTTTGGACCCTGGACAAAGCCTTCAGGCTTTCTCCTAAGCAGTGGATTCTAGCTTACGGTGGGAAAACAGAAACTGCTGACTAACCTACCTTATCAGCTGCTGATCCCTATGGGAAGTGCTCCTCCAGTTGAGTGACCCTGGCTCTAGCTCCCTAGTTCCTCCACACAGCTCCTTTCCACGAGCAGAAGGCGAGCTGAGAGCTTCGTCTGATCCGCTGCCTGCCCTCTCTGGCTGATCTGCTGCCTCTCCTGGAGTACTCCTCTGTCTTTAGATACACGTGAGAGACAAGGGCAGCTCTCCATCTTCCTCCTCTCTCTCCTCACAGTAACTCAGAGACTTGGGGTTTCCCAGAGGGAATATTTTTCCAAACATTTCCAGATCACCACGGGCACAGAGCAAGATATTTCTGCAGAGTCTTATTTGCTTTCTGAACCAGGAATGGATAAATGACACACAGCTGACTCCTCACTCTCCCAAGACCTTTTGTACTGCCTTGGATGTGTGGAAAGGGCAGCTGTATAAACATGAGAGATGTAGGAACTACAGGACTGCACCACTTGGTTTGTCTTTCCACTTACATGGAAAGAAAGCAGGAGAGAAGTCATGGAAAAAAGCAAAAGCAGATGACAAAACAAAAACACTTGGAACCAGAAGAAAAGACTGAAGCCCCTCCCGCTCACCCATTTTGAGAATAAGGGACTGAGATGCCTCTCCTCAGATCACAGTGGTGCAGCCCCCAAGTCAAACACACCCTGCTGCAGTGCTAAGGATGCTGTGACAGTGCAGTGATCACCCAGACAAGGAGCAGAGCACCTGGCAGCAGTACTGCAGAACCTGCTGGAGCCTTTCAATACTTACAAAGAGAGAGAGAAGGAAGGCAGGAGAGCCCATTGGGACACTGTCCTGTTAAAAGGCCAAACAGAAGGACTTATCAGGCATCAGCTACGGAAATGCACACACCACACAGAAGCACTGAGCCCACACACGAGCATAGAGGAACGTGTGCCCCACTCCCCTTCCCGCAGGGCGTCAGTCTTATGCAGCAGGAACATAAAAACAGACAAAAAGAGGGATACTGAGAGAGTCAGAATGCCAGGAAAGGGATATTCCCTCCACAGCCATAGCAAGTTTGCCTGGTCTACCAAACAATTTCTGCTTGGTGCAGCTGTCACTAGAACTAAGCAGGCAGTCCCTGCTGCCACAGTGTTGTGTGCTCCAGCTGAGAGTACCTGAGATCACTTCATCAAGTTTGCATGTGTCTTTAGAGAAGAAAAAAAACTCCAACAAACCTTCATTGCTTAGATCAGTGTGGAATTCAAAGGTTCTCTGGTGTATTTTACACAGCAAACCAGAGTTGACTGATTCTCTAGCTCTAAAAACCTGACTAGAAAGTGGAGGATATGGCAATTCCCTTCACCATTCTGCCACATCACAGAATCATAGAATCTGCAGAGTTGGAAGGGAACCACAAGGATCACTGAGTCCAACTCCCTGCCCTGCAGGCCCATCCCCGAGAGTCACACCATGTGCCTGAGAGTATTCACACCTCTTCCAATACTCTGCTCATTTCCCTACAGTTTTAACCACCAGTTTTAAAAACCAGAAAAGTCAAGTATTTGGATTACAGAAAACACTCATGAGACCTGCCTTTGGAATGCTGTACAGTTCCAGAACTGAAATCTAATCAATAGACACATTTGAAGAAAATTTGTTCACATGAA
This sequence comes from Ifrita kowaldi, assembly GCA_013398055.1. Classification (NCBI taxonomy): domain Eukaryota; kingdom Metazoa; phylum Chordata; class Aves; order Passeriformes; family Cinclosomatidae; genus Ifrita; species Ifrita kowaldi. The sequence goes on from VZRS01012631.1 coordinate 18,176, forward strand.
AATGCTGGAGCCACTGCAATCTCAAAGAACATTCTGCCTCCTTGGTGTGGGAACTTCATGCAGTATCTTGGGATTCTTCAGAAGATCCCAAGTGCCCTTGCACAGGGTGCAGCTTTCTCACCTTCTCTGAAGCATCCTGCTTGCGAGTGGAGTCTCGCCCCCGCAGGCTCTTTGCACTGATCCCTGACTCTGATGTTTGCATCATCAGTTGTGTGGCCAGGAATTGCTGCAAGGAAACCACACTCTGCTAAGATTGTCAGGCAAAACAAGCTCAGTAAGTGCATGTCAGTTAACTATCACAGACCACAGGCTGGGAACGATTGGGTCAGAGGCAGTTTCAGTTCCTTGTGTGTTCCTCAGAATAAGTTCCCTTATTTACCTCAGAAGCCACAAGTCCTGAGGAACTATAAAACCCCAATTCAAACTCTCTTAGCCCTGTCAGTTGGGACATTCTGTTTCAAAGGATATTTTAAACAGCATAAATTCACAGGGCAGTTTCATGTGCACTTTATATCAACATAAACCAGCACAGCCACCCAAAGAAGCTGTCGCGTCCCCTGTCATTCACCGTTCTTGTTGCTTGTTTCTGTTCCTGAACCACACCCTGGTTCTTGCTGGCCTAAGCACTTCCCTGAAGGAAATTACATCTGAAATTGGTCTGGGATGAACCTATAAAAATTTTTGCTGTGTTATTTTTTTAACTCACCCACAGTCTAGTTCAACATAAACACCTGAGCTACCACGACAGGACCCACTGCATTCAAACACACTGGGAGTGAAACTGTGGTCTTACAGCCAGACCTATGGACCAAGGCAAGATGCTCTGTCCTGCACTAGCCTCAGCTCAGTACTTTACCTGGATCTGCTCCAGGACATCTCTCTGCATCTCCACAGCCATGTGGTACACATCGTGGTCAGAGCTGTTGTACATCACTGCATTCTGAAACATCAGCATAATATCCCGCTGGAACTCGGCTGTGGTTCGGATCAGCCCGTTCTCAATGTTCTTTTTGATGGTGGATAAATCCATTGGCCTGTGAAGAAATGCAGGCAAAACTGCAACACAAATGCTTAACTCTTTCCCCTCTCCTTTGCAAACAGCCCTGGGTCTGTGATGTGTTTAGTTACAGTGTCTATTTTCTTTAGCTGAACAGGTTCTCCCCCACATGGGCTGTGCTCCCCAGCACCAAGGCCTGGGTCAGAGGACACAAGGTGTCCAGCAGTTACCTGGAATGGTAACAACAACCTGAAAGATCTCTCAGGAGAGGCATCTGCCTTCTCCAGGCACCACTGACAGAGACACTAAGGAACTAGAGCTGCAGCCACTGAACTTGAACTGTTCAGGAGAGATTTCAGCAGCTAGCAAGGGATTCTGTTTTTTTTTTCCAGAAAAGTCCACCATCTGGGACAGTAAAAAATGCTGACTAAAGAACAGCTTTTAGGAATTCCAAAGGTTAAATCCTATTCTTGGATAGAAACTGGGAGAAACAGATCAGTTTCACCCTACTGATAAAATGTTCTGTGTAAGTCAGCGTACTTCACTCAAAGTCAGGACTGTGTACAGGCATGTGCCTGTTACTGATGATGACTCTTTTCTTGGGGAAACCTGTTTCTGACTGATCATGTCAGAAAAAGAATACTTTTCCAAGTCTGCAGAGCAGGCAAAAATGACATTGTTCCTGCCAGAAATCCCTAGAAATATGCAAATATACAGAGTTCTAATGACAGAAGACTGCTGAGACTCACCTCTGCACAATGCTGTGGTAGCCTGGTGCTATGTCATCAGTTACAGGCTGCAGGAAGACATTGGCATACCTGCAGAGATAAAGAGTCCACTCAGTGCCTGTCCTTGCTGGTAAATATTTGTTTCACGCTTTCCTGTTTATTTGTCTGTAACAATATGATTCATCATTTCCCAAGAGAGATAAGCCTCTGAGATGGGAGAGTGGAGACTTGTCTAGGATTAGTCACTTCTTTCTGCCACGACATCAAACTCACCTGTGATTAGCTGCTGCTCTCCAAACCAGCATGATGGCTTTCTTCCAGATCTTCTGAGCCTGTATCGCTTCCTGGTCCTCACTGCACACTGAGCTGGGAAGAGAAGCAAGTAATCCCTTCAGGAGTCTGCACAGTGCCTCAGAGCAGAAAACTCGTGGTTTGTTTTGTCCTTGACATGCCCACGCTAATCCACGCCACATACAGAAGGAAAAAGTGGGAGCTGGTACTGAGGTGCTGCCTGCACACTTGCCCTTGTAAGCAAGGAGAACCAGACAAATCATCAACAAATTCTCCCTTAGGACCCACTCAGCAAACCACAAATGGGAATCCTCCACTCCCTGTGTGCCCTGACACTCACAACTGCGAGGAGGCCGGGCTGCTGGGGATGGAGTCGGCGAGCGCGTGGGACTGCAAGGGCGCGTTGTGGACGCTGAAGCCATCGTCGCTCTCGCTCACGGGGGGCTCGTTATCCATCTCTGAGAGATACCCCTCACCCTGGTCTTCTTCTTTGGGTTCTTCCAAACTGGCAGCCTCACTGGCACCGTCCTCGTCATCCTCCTCACCCTGCCCATCCTGAAACACAGAGTGCATGAGCTGGCACAGCCAGCTACAAAAGCCACTCAGAGCCTCCAAAGCAACTATGGTTCTGTGAGCAAAGTGATTTTCTTGTTAGGCTGCTGACAACTGTACAGGCACTTCCACAAAATCCCAGTCTCTCCAGCTTGCCCTGCTTCTCCCCATAGACCCAGAAGCACATACACAAACACCTTTATAGTCTGAAGCAACCTCCCCTTCAGCTGCAGACTTCTCAGTGCAGAAAGCTGAACACAAGCTTTGCCTTTCAGCAGACAGCAGCAGCAGCGAGATGTTGCTAATAAACTCAAGATGACTAAAACCAACTGAGAATTACCTTCATCTGACTCCTAAACAGGGCTTGGGCTTCCTCCTTCATTGACTCTGTGAAAGAAAGAAACGCAGAAAGATTGACTCTCCCAAGCAGCCTTTCCTACAAAAGCTCCTGCACCAATGCCTACTGTCCTGCAGTAATTCCCACTGTTCCTATATGTATCTTTTCTCCCTCCTCCCCAGAAAACCTGAACCAGATAACTAACAACTATCCAGCTAATAACGTTGCATGTAAAAGATTTCCTAGCTGAATTAAGTTACCTGACAGCTCAAATTTGTGCTGAACATCAGCCTGTGAGGAGTCTTCACTCACATTTGGGACTTGTGGAGGGGATGAATCATCATCAGGTGGGGTCTGGAGGGAAGAGAAATGCACAAATCTAGATGTTTGTGTCAGCTTACTTCAGTGAAGGTGTGGGCACATCTCACTCACCCTAACCTAACTCCAGGCAATGAGATTTAATGAGCACCTTCCCAGCAGCAATTCTGCACATGGGTGGGGGGAGATAGACAAAGGTACTGCCTAAACCAGAGCTGCTCTGCACATCAGCAGCCTGACTCCCAGGAAAACAGTCAGTCACATTCATTGAAGGGTCACCTTCAACCCAGCACTCATCCTTCCTCTAAACTTTGCTCCTACCTGCCACAACTGCTCCTCTCTTTCCCCACACCAGTTCCAGACAGCCTCTCTGACCACATACCTCTGTCTTCACTGGATTGAGCATTGCATCTTCTCCCTGGGAAGACTCTATTTTGATTTCAGAAGTCTCTCCTGATGTTACAGCTGCTCTTTGATCTTCTTCTATCTCTTGGTTTCTAAGCTCTGGTGTTTCTGTCACTCTTGCAGTTGCTGGTATGGTTTCTTCAGGGCCCAGCTGACTCTGGTCCTGCTCTGCAGGTTCAGTCTTTATTTCTGACCCCAGCTCGCTGATGCCCATCAGGTCTCGAATTCCCTTTGCCTCTGGCTCCTCACACTCCAGTCTCTCCTGCTTCACAGTCACAGACACTTGGGGTATCTGGGCCTGTTTCTCATGCTCCTGACGAATTGAATGTTCCCATGGGCCAGGAAGGGTCTGAGGGTCATCGGTATCTTCGCAGAAAGAAGACAGAGCAGCTTCAACAACTGCTGCATCCAGGACTTCAGGGTGGTCGTCTACCTTTATTGTCAAAACAAACATACAGCAGTGCAAGGTCAGAAAAGATTTTTTAAAAAATCAGGTTACTTGGTACTGAGACAAATGTGGAAATCCCAGTCTACTGGGTTTACAAAGTTGCCTTTTGCAGCCAGACTTGGATCACTCCCTGCAAAAGTCTCTCCTGGAGCTTCAGTTTCAGAAATATGGCACTCCTGGAAAGGATGCTCAAGCAGCACTCATCTGTCTGCCAGAGACATGACCCAAACCCTACCCCACAGAAGCAGAAGATTTCTTTCTGCACTCTGAAAAGGAGCACCAGTGTCGGACAGGCAGCAGTGGTGTCCTCTCCTAGTGATCTAGGAAACGATCATGAGAATGAGCACTTTGGAACAGTTATTTTTTGCTTTCAACTAACTAAATTGGTGAACAGCAATCATTTGAGATTAACCTAACTGAATGTGGAGCAAAAGGCACTGGCATTCTGTTTTCCCTGTTTACCTTGTCCTCAATGATGGCTATAATATTTCCAACCGTGTCGAAGTCCAGCTCTTCCCCCGTATAGGACACTGCAATATCCATTTTCTCAGCCAAATCCAGATCTTCTTTCCCATCCATGCAGTGATCTTTGGAAGACCCTGCAGTGCTGCCAGCCCCAGAACCCAGGCACTCTTTCTTGATGGAATCAATGATCATTGATATTTCACTGCTGTCCATGGACACTGTCACAGTATGGGAATCAGACACTGCCTCCATGGAAACACAGGCTTCTGGCTGGCTCACTGCACAAGGATGAGAGGGACAGTCAGAGACCAACTGGAGAAGTCCCCACATAAACAAACACTGCAGTGGGTAAGACCAAGCACCAACCACAAGTATCCCAGGCCCACCCACACCATCACAGCTTAGATAAATAAAAGACAAATATGGGTTTGCTTTCCCACAGGAGAGACAAAATGAGATTCCAACCCCTGAACCACAGTCCAGCAAATCACCAGCACCCCCACCCAGCAACCCCTGTTAAAAACCATCTGTTTACTCCAGAACCCAGCCATAACCATCCTTTTTGGCCAGGATGGTGAGTCTGAGGTGATACAGCCCAGCTGAGAGCTTGCTGGGCGCTGGTCCCACGGGAAGTTCTGCCTTGCAGCAGGACGTGACCTCCGAGTGCGTAGTTCAGGAACGCACCTGTGGCTACGCTTTCTGGAGCTGCAGCTGGTGGCACAACGGCTGGTGCTGACAGCGTGGGCATCATGACAATAGTGGCCTGGGGCACAGGCTCTACGGGGGGTGGCAGGAGCTTAGCTGGAGGCTCGCTGGCAACAGCGGAGAAGGAAGCAAGAGGTGAGGTGAACTGTGCAGGACCAGCTTCTAAAAGCCGGGAAAGCGTAGGAGCACCTAACAGAGAGTAGAAGGGAAAAGCACATGAGCAAGAAGCAGCCACCACTGAAGTTCACAAAGCCACCACTGGGCTCTTCACTGTCTGGTGGCTTCTTCTGGGAAAAGACACAGAGAGATACCTATAAACAGTCCCAAAAGCTGCACAGAGAACCTGCACCAAAAACCACACGACTCCTGTTGTGTGTGCAGTCTGAGGCGGAATCATGCAGCCATGGAACACTGCGCTCACTGTAAGGGCTGGACAGACTAAGCCACACATGCAACAGAGATGCCCTTCCAAAGGCTCATCCCAAAACAATTATGGGAAATCTGAAAAACAGTGCTGAGAGAGCCACACAAGGTAAGCCAAGACAAACAGTCATCACAGGAGCTGGGAGAGAGCAGAGGGGACCTCTTTGCAGGTTTTTCCTGGAGAATTCCTCTTATATCAAAGGCTGCCATTCATCTTAGCTGTAACTTCCAGTCTGAATTTACTGAACTGTCTGGACCAAATTAACAGGTCTTATAAAACCAAATGTGGATAAGGAAAGCAAGATTACTTGTATGGAATTCGGTATGAATGAATGACATAAATTCTCAGTTGCAGACAATGTGACTTAATCACTGGTCAGCAGGAGCTGAGAAAAAAAATTCACCTTAGGCAGGTTGTTCTGAAAAAGCCCAGTGCAGAGAGTCTTGCACTGTCCCCCTCACCCACATTCTGTGGAACTTCCTCTGGAGCTCAGTGGTCCAACCCTCAACACATCTCTAAGATACAGCAGAGGGGAGGCACACGAGTTCTCCAGATCCACAGGGAGTTGTGTTTGAAACGTTGGGAATCAGATCTAGACCATTTTTTCCTCAATTCCTCATCAACAAACCCTTTCTTTCTACACTCAAAATGCCTGGTATTAGCCAGTGTTAAACCCAGAAACCCAAACTGCATGGACCAGGACCAAATCAAGTCTAATTGTTTCAGTCGCTCTTTTTTCTGTAAGGATTAGGGTCTTCTTAAGAAAGTAGTGGTGAGCTGGACAAGGGTACAGAAACAGGGATACAACTGATAGAGAAGCCCCCAAACCAGCCAGGTAGACACCATCTTTCTCCAAAGAGAATTCACAGAACAGTCTGAAGCTACATCTTAAGGGAGAACTGTACAAGGAGAGGCCCGAGTTACCTGAAGCAGCTGGAGATGCAGGGACAGCACCAGGTGCCGACTGCATTTCCCCACTGTGCAGCACTGGAAGGACACTTCCTACCTCCAGCAGCACTCCTGAGCTGTTCATGTGACCAGAAGCCACTGCCATCTCATTTTCACCGACCTGTCAAAGGAGGATGAGACTGAAGTTCCTGGAGATACCACCACACCAGTGATTCTCTGCCAGATGTGCACCTCCATGAACAGGACCAGCATCTGCTGTCCCAGCATTCCTTCTGCACTAACCTTTTTATTCAGGTTAGTCCCTGCCTGAGGCCCCTCATACAAGTACAGAATATGAGAGTCTGAAACTCTGTTGCTGTTCTTCAGCTGTAAGACAGCTGCAGTGCCACCTTCCTTTGAGGTGAGGCCAAGTGCATCATTTGCTTTATCACAGTTCTTCTGTTCAAGGACCTCACAATCCTTTACACATATGAGTCTCTCTAGACCCTGAGATGGCACAGAAATATCCCTTGTTTCGAGTTGAGAGAAACAGAAGTTCCAAGATGGAAAGTAACTTGATCAAGGTCACACAGTGAACCTATGATGGACCTTGAAACAGATGTAAACCAGTCCTGTTCCTACAAAGAAAACTCAGCCTTCCACAACCATTACCTTTCCCTGCTCCACTCTATGTTACATCCTACAAACACAGAACCCATGGAACACTTACTTAAGCTAAGAAATAGAAAAAACCCTTAATCTGACTGCTATGAAGAAAAAAGTCAACAGCAACACACCTACTCCATCACACAAGCACTAACCCAGGGAATCTGTCACGAGCAGGCTGATGGCTGCTGTTTTCAGACTGGGCTCTGAACAGTGTCAGCATCTCCTAAGACTTCCAGAGTCACTAACACCACAAGTGGGTTCTCATCATGTAACCATCTACAACTAGGAGAAAACTGAAGCACTTCAGTATAGGCCATAAACCTCATTCAAGGATCCCCACCTCTTGTGCTAAGACACATTAAAAATATTGGACAAGACGTAAAGAATTGTGAGCCCAGTGTAGGAATCACCAGGAACAGCTCCATGGAGGCTGATGGGGATGATGCTGACTAACAAGTTCCCTCCCATGAGGAGAACAACTTCCTCTAGCAAACCCTGCAACTCCAACTCCTTATGACTGAGGGGACAGCCAGTCCTATGTGCTGCATGAGCCTTGCAGTCCTGCTGGGAAAGGGTCCCACCTCTGCAGCTCACAGGGGTATTTATACCTCTCAGGTATGACTTCTGCTGGGACTCTCACAAAACTGCACGTTTTAAAAAATTCTTTGCAGATCCCCCTTTTTCAGTGGGAGAGTCTGGAGCAAATTGTTTGTGTGCTTGCATATATGAGCAGAGAGCTCCATACCAGCCTGGGGCTTGTGGGCAGGAGACTGCCCTTCTTCAGCAGCTCTGAGAGCAGAGGGGAAGGAGGCGGAGTTGCTTTTTGTCCTAGCATCTTTTTCTGGGGTGAATCATCAGTGACTGGGGTCATGGGGGCATCCAGGGGAGCAGAGCCTGGAGGGGTGTCAGGGATTCCAATGAAGGAGGCAACTGGGGTGCTGGGCAATGTCCCTGGCGTGACCTGAGAAAGAGAAAAACCACACTGTTCAAAGCCACACTCCACCACACGGACCAGCCCCACTTGCTGCTTCCCCCAAGAGCATTGATCCAGCACACCACAGACACCTACTCCATTCACTCACTGCCCCTACTCCAGGCATGTGCTTTCACCCTTTCCCTGCCCTGCAGAGCCACTTCCCAGGCACTCACAGACTGCCTGGCCAACCCAGTGATGCCCCTACAAGGCCTTTGATCCAGGCACCGGATCATCACAGACAGGGAAGAGGACATGGATCTCGAGCAGCACTGTCATCAACCACACTACAGCACCAGGAGTCTGCAAAGCAAGGCAAGGGCTTCTCCCCAGGCCCCTTCTCCGTGATGGATGCAGAGCCCCATGTCCCAAGCTGGGCTTTCCCTCCTACCCAGAGAAGGATCCTTACCCCTGGACTGGCATCATCCCCAGCAGGCTGGGACAGATCTCCCAGGGAATAATCCCCGCCAGGGGAGGTGGAGCCAGCAGGAGAACGAACCATCACCCCCGTGAGTCTTCGAGGTGGGTTCTTAATGGCCTGGCGAGCTGGAAGAGAACAGAAACCAAAGTGAGATTGCATGGCACCATCCTGGACAGTCCCCAAGAGTTGCCTTGACTTTATCCTGAAGAACTTTAAGAGGACAGTTTATATTGTAGGAATTTCTTGCACTCTGCTAGGCTCAGTTCCCAAATAATACTAACTTCAGGTAATGCACTTCAATTGCAGGTTTCTCTAGCAGTTGGGTATTCACCACCTCCCACCATCAAATTAAATGCCTCAAGAATTATAAAGAATTAAACATTCAGAATAAAAGTCTCTTCCTTGTATCTTCAGTCACCAGGGAAAATAAAGGGGTGAAAAGCCTGACATTCTAACACAGAGCTCCTTACTAATCCTACTTCCCCTTAGATACACCTTTCCTACAAATTTTGTTCCTTTTTGAGAAGCCTCTGCCTTTTACCCTGTCACAAATATAGCGCTGGAAAAAGAATATAACCTTTCTCTCCAACGCTAGGGTCAAAGGAATTCCTCCTGCAGGTCTTAACAAGACTTAAGTATTTTCTAAATGTTCTTATGAATATACATACCCGTGGAAAGGCAAGGCAGCTCATTTCCAACTTACCCTGGTAAGCAGCATCTGTAGCCTTCCTCTTGACTTCTGCCTCCTCCTCTTCCATTTTTTTCTTTCTGTATGAAGAACAAAAACTTGCTGTCACAGGGTGTCTCAGTTCCCCTTAGTTCCTCCTTCACAATCAGTTTACTGACCCCCACCCTGTTATCTCCAGACAAGAAGAAACCACCCCTGCGGACTCTGGCTCAAATCCCCCGAGGGGAGAAGCAGAGCCAGAGAATGGCACACCAGGCAGGAATTATCAAAACAGAGGCAGCAAGCATGATGCTGCAAGCCACGGCCAAGCTCTTTACTGAGCAACTCCCAAGGATGTCCCACACCAGCTGGTATCCCCCAGTCCAAGCTAAGTCCCCCCTCAGAGGCCAAAGCATCTGCCCAGCTCATTTCTCTTAACCCAAAATATGTGGGGCAAGAGATACTGGACAGAGTGTCAGGAAACTACAATCTCAGAAGAAATAATTAAATAACCCACATCATAATCTCATTGCACAGCTCCTCCAGTCTGTTATCCATGTGTCCGGCCTGGATCAGCTCTGCATCCTTCTTGAGTTGCCTGGAATCATAAAATCTTTTTACTTTCTGATCACTGAACTGGACACCCTAAGTAGCATTTTCAACTCAATCACCACCCACTTAGACAGCTTTTTCAGGACAGGACTCTCAGGTGTGCAACATTTTAACACCTCTGTCATGTACCTGTATTTTTCCTGTGTTTCTTTAATAATTTTCTTCAACTCCTCAACCCGCTCTGCAGTCAGTTTCCGCACAATAACATCTTCCACAGTTTCCACAACTTCTCCCTTCTCACCACGTTTTCTTCTAGAGAGTAAGAGAAAAAACAAAAGTCAGACACAAAAACCAGAAACTCCAGTTCTTCTTTCATAAATGGCTGCTCTCTGTCATTCACGACATGCTCATGCAAAAAAACCAACGTCCTCCAATTCCCTTAAATTACACTGGACAGCACAATGTTCAAACAATCTCTTCAGCAGGTTTTTCCTAATTCACCCAGTGTTAAAGTCATCAGAAACAGATCAAAGATGCAAGTCCACTAAAAATTCTCAACCTGAAAAAAATCATTCCACTTCAAGAGAAATTTAATTTCTACCCAAGAAGAAACATCTATTTTTCTCTTCACTAACTCTACTAAGCCCTTTGATTTTTCAACTCTAGTGCTGAAGATCAGTCACAAACAAATCAGTCACACACAAATATTACTTTTAAACATCCCATCTTAAAGTTAATTTGATATTAAGTCTCTAAACAAAATGCCTGGAATTAGGAGCAGTAAGTATCTGAGATCACAGAGCTGTAGTGATAACAGTGATAAGGAAACTGTAAGAAACCACTGCAAAATAGTGACAAATACAAAACATCTCCTTTCTCACTCCTTCTCTTTTCTACCCCTATTCTCAATGACAAATTTATATGTAAAGCTTCTGATCAGTAAGACTAACATGCAATGTTTTATTCCAGCCAAATAAATATTATCTTTCCCATCTGACACACCCTGATCCCACTGTCCCACAAGAGCTATTCCACCTGAATTTTCTCATTCTGGAATGCTCCTTTTGGGAAGAGTAGGTTGGAGGAGAAAGTAATTTAATGCTGACAAAGACTCTGCTGTAAGAACCCACGAATTCCCCCTAAGCTGCTGCAGGCTGTGCTGGGGTCAGACTTTGTACTCACTTAGGGGTCTCCGTGGTCTCCAAGAGCTCCGAGTACTGAGATGCACAGTGCTGGGAAGAAACAAAGGAAGTCAGAGGACAGTTTGCTTGCCCAAACAGCAGGACACACCAAAATACATGGACACCCACAAACTCCTGAGGCAAGGAATTCCACAGCTTAATCACATGCCTGGTGAAGAATCTCTTTAGTTAGTCTTACTTAGTAATTGCATGCTGGACAAAGGACAGAACAATTAATCCTTAGTTCATCCTCAAAATGGCATTTCTGATTGTGCAGAGATTTGGTGTCCAAGATTCAAATGTCAGTGTCTTACCTTTTGGGAAAACCAGTCAGGTGGGCGTCCTGGCTCTGCAAAAGGTTTGATGGCTCTGCTGACTGAGACCCTGTGGGAGGGAAATGGCAAGTCACCATCAACTTATCTTCTCCCTCAACCAACATGCAGAGAAAAAGGGTACATCACTGAATAACCCCCCTAAACATGATAAACTCACCAAGGAGTTACGTTGCACAAGTCTCAAAAATATTTGCCTGCTTCTAATAAACATTAGCTTCACTGCTTTGTTTGGAAAAGCAAGTTTCTTGCTTCTGATTACATGATTACATTTCCACATAACCATTACTTTAGTGAGGAGAAAAACACAGCAAAACTGAGGTATTGGTTCAGTGCACAGGAATCTGTTACCAAATATCCTTGTCCACAACTCACCTCGTCTAACTATGAACACAGAATCATCGAATGGGTTGGGAAGGACCTTAAAGATAATCTTGTTCCAACCCCCCTGTCATGAACAAGGACACCTTCCACTATCCCGGCTTGCTCCAAGCCCTGTCCAACCTGCTCATGGACACTTCCAGGGATGGGGAGCCACAACTTCTCTGGGCAACCCTTTCCAGTGCCTCACCACCCTCATAGTAAAGAATTTTTTCCTAATCTCCAGTGTAACTCTCTCTCTGTCAGGCTGCAGCCATCCTCCCTTGTCCTGACACTCCATGTCCGTGTTCAAAGTCCCTCTCCAGCTCTCATCTCTCTTTATTTTGACTAACACACCTCTACTTTTTACACAGTGGTTACGAAGGCAACAAAATGCCTGTCCAGGTACACCTTTAACACCTCTTACACCTTACATCTTTGTTCTGAACAGAGGCAGCGGGGTGACAACCCCGTGCCTCGCCCTTGCACCCGGTGCTCTGCACATGCCGCCCGCCTTCCCCGGTCCCGTACCAGTTCTGGTCGCCGCTGCGCATGACGGAGGAAGCCAGGCAGAGCTTCTCGCGGATGGACCAGGGCTCGGTGGGGCCGGCGCTCAGCAGTTTGTGCTCTGCGGGACAGGGCAGGAGTGCGCGGGGGCAGCGCTCGGGCACACCGGGATTCGAACCCGCGGCTCCCACAGCTGGCCCCGCCCCTCCCGGACCNNNNTAGGTCTGTTTGGTACCGTGTGTTAAAGGGGTGTAGACGGTGGTCTGTGTGTGTGGAGGAGTTCCGCGTGGTGTCCGTGCGTCCAGGAGGTGGGTTTGAGGTCTTTGGTAGTGTTCGTGTGCGCACGGGGTCCTGTGTGGTTTCCCGGTGTGCAGGGCGTGCGTTTGGGTGTTTGGGGGTGTGTGTGTGTGCATTTGCAGCAGCATCCTGTGTGTAGGGAGGGTTCCACGTGGGGATTGATGGATGTGGCATTGGATTGTGTGCATGGGGAGCAATGCTTGGGTTGCTGTAACATCACCCTGTCCTGTGTCCCTTTTTCCCCCAGGAGCCGTGTGAGAGACCATGGCACAAGCACTTGCCTCCCCAGGGCTGTTTTCTGACGATGAGGCTGCAGCCTCCCCTGTGCTAGAGTCCACAGCAGCAGGGTTTGGGGCTGACGTGCGCAAGGACCTGCTGTCGGAGTTCTCTGCCATCTCCCCAAACCTGGAGGGCTCTCAGGTGAGGTTGGAACTCTTCTGTCACAAACAGGGCAGCGCTTTCACTCGTGGCTGCGGGTATCTGTACAAAGGTGATGTGATGCAGAAACAACAGAGGCTCTTCAGAAGAGGCAGGAACAAAATGCTGCTTTTGGGGAAGCAGTTCCTATGAGAGCAGCGGGCAGCAAGTGTCTCTTGGGGTGGTGCTTTGTTTTAGTGTCAGGCCTTTGGATTGTTGGTCTGATTCATTAAGTAAAAAAAAATGCTGGTGTGCTTGGAAATGCCTAAGAAAGCTTCTGGCATTGCTGGTGACTTTGAGACCAGAGAAGTTCCTAAGCACTTGCAGGCATAGCCCACACGTGTGCACCATACGGTGGTTCCTGTTAAGTGTTCCCATGGGGGGTTGTGTGCTGCCTCTCTGGCTGCCATACTTAACTTGTGTGGATTCTTGCAGGTTGTAGCTGAAGACAACAATGGAAAATTAAAGGTCTACCTGAGAGTTCGACCTCTGAAATCTACAGAAGTGGAAAAAGGGGAAGACCAGGTGAGATGCTGAATGAAGCAGGCTCTGAGCTGGTTGTGTGCCTGCTGGGAGATGCTGTTGTCCTTTGCTCTCTATCCTCTGGCCTCTTGTAAGGCACTGCAACGATGGATTTCATGTGTTCTTTAGGGCTGTGTCTGCATTGAGAACTCAGAAACCCTTATTCTAAAAGCTCCTAAGAATTCCTTCACCATGCGGAGCACGGAGCGGGGAGTGGGACAAGCAGTGCACAGATTCTCCTTCACCCGGGTAGGTAGCTGGGACATACAAACCATCTGGAAGTGATTTGAGCTTAAACCAGCCTTGCAGCTTGAAAAGCAAACTTATTCATATCCACTGACCCCAAGGCACTGCCTGAACTCTGCAGTCTTGTACAATCCTCTCTACTTTAGGTTTCAGTTGCAGTTTTCTTAGTTTTTATCTCCTTAAGCTTTTCTGACAATTTTTTTTGGCAGAAAGCAGAAAACTTGTTGATGAAGCTCTAAACAAGACTAGAGGTTGCAGTGATACGAGATGTTACTGGATTAAACAAATGAACAGCTTATTTTTGTAGGGGGCTCAGCTGGAATTGCTGGTCGGTCTTTTACTCATGGCTAGTGCAGGGAACAAAGGACTGTGTAATATCACTCGAGCAACCATCAGCAAAGGATAGGAAAGATCTACCTGAAGCCATTTTTCCTGTGTCTTGTTTGCAGATTTTTGGACCAGAGGTGGGGCAGAAATTGTTCTTTGATGAGACAATGAAGCAGGTGGTAAAGGATGTGCTGAGTGGGCAGAACTGTCTGGTTTACACCTATGGCATCACCAATTCGGGGAAGACTCACACAATTCAGGGTAAGGAAAGCACCAGGTGTTAGGGGCCTGTCGAGGGAGCTGTCTCCTCTCTCTTGCCTGTGGAGCCTCAGCTTTGCTGCTGTTCTTGCTGCAGGCACCACCCAAGATGGGGGGATTCTGCCTCGCTCCTTGGCAACCATCTTCAACAGTGTGGGGGACCGGCTGTACCAGGCCATGGACCTGAAGCCTGCCCTCTCCAACGAGGTGACCTGGCTGGACAGCAGGCAGGTGCGTCAGGAGGAGACCAAGAAGCAGATGATGCTGCAGGGGGGTCTCTGGGAGGTAAGCACGGGGCTTCTGGGGGGCTCAATAGCAACAGGTAAGGGCTGGTGTCATGCTACCTGCATGCTCCTGTTTGTTGTTTCCTTCAAGGAGGAGCTGCTAACGCCATTGAAGAGGAGTCACAGTGCTGAATCTCAGCTCCAGGCCACCACCAGTGGCAGTTTTGACAGTGGAGTTGCTGGTCTGTCTTCATCCAGCCAACTCACCAGCCGTTCAGACCTCAGCCAGGCAGAAGGTATGTCTGGAAGCCTGTTGTGTACTACCTGCTTCTTTTTGTTGGAGGATGGGGGAAGAAAAGGGTGATGGCTGTTTGGATGCTGTGTTGTGGATAAGGGAGCAAAGGTGCTGTAGTCTCACAGATTTTCCTTTTGAAAGATAGGGATGTCATGTCAGAAGAACTTTGTGCATATGTTTTGCCAATATTTGCTGCTGCATAATAACCAAGCCTTATGAAATGAAAAATTACTTGACACTCACTCACTTCATTCAAGGAATGTGGTTATTGAGCAGCTGATTGCTGGGAAGCAGAATGCCAAAGTGCATTGAGCACTTGGGCCCTGACTGTCGAACCCAAGAACTACCAGCTGCTTAGGTATGCAGAAGCATGGAGTGATTGAGATAAAAAGATCTAAAATTTCACTTGTGCTGCAAGGAGTTCATGTTTGAAATATCCTGTAATTCTAGAGTCAAAACCGAGTATATAAAAGAACAGATGATACTTCTAAAGGAAACTTTAGGCTGTCTCACTGTGGACAGGCATTGGAATAGATACAAATAGGAGGAGTTATATAGAAGGATTTGTCTCTGGGGTGGTTTTTCTTGCTGAAGAAAGTCTCTCACTTTAGAGCTAAACTACTCCAGTAGGACCCATGAAAAGCTCCACTCATGATTTGTTTTCCTTCTTTTTTTTCTCTTTTTCCCTAGAACTGGGCCCTTGCTGGGCTGACTTGGATTGCATTTCACTCACCAGCACAGGAGATGTGCAATTCTCCATCTGGGTCTCCTTCTTTGAGATTTACAATGAGTTAATCTACGACTTGTTAGAACCAGCTGTACCTGGGCAGAACCGCAAGCGGCAAACACTGCGGCTCTGCGAGGACCAGACTGGCAACCCCTATGTGAAAGGTAGATTTTCCTGGAAGAGACGTTTAGTGGCCTGCTAAGAAGGCTTTAGGATTGAGTGGGTGGATGGCTTAGCACCCACCAGTGTTGTTAGCACCACCCAGTGATGTGCTGGAGAGCCCCACAGAGACCTCTGATGTCTGGATCACAGGATTGTCAAATTTGTTGATGTCAAGGAAATGCAACAGTGAAGTTGGGGCTGAGATAAGTTTTCTGCCAGTCTCCTAACTGCTGTGCCCAATGCATGCTTGCTTTCCAGATCTGAACTGGATCAATGTCCGGGATGCTGATGAGGCCTGGAAGCTCCTGAAACTGGGTCGGAAAAACCAGAGTTTTGCTAGCACCCACATGAACCAGAACTCCAGTCGCAGGTCTGAAGGGCAAAGGGGTTGTTTAAGCAGAAATACAATTCTGAGGGGCTTTAAAAGTTTGCTTTTTTTAAATTATTTGCATGTTTCTTTACAGTCACAGTGTGTTCTCCATTCGGATTCTGCACTTGCAAAGAGATGGCAGTGAAGTTGTTCCAAAAATCAGCGAGTAAGTTTCATGTTTTTTAGGATTTGGGTGTGATCTCAACTTTCCTGTCTCTTTGGTTGAGGGCCTGGGGTATGGGAAGTTTCTTGATGAAGGTGTTGTTGAAAGTACTTGGAAGAAGTAAATGCTCCCAGTGTTAAGTCTTGGA
The DNA here is from genome assembly GCA_013398055.1 of Ifrita kowaldi. NCBI lineage: Eukaryota > Metazoa > Chordata > Aves > Passeriformes > Cinclosomatidae > Ifrita > Ifrita kowaldi. The sequence goes on from VZRS01012631.1 coordinate 34,552, forward strand.
ACTGACAGGAGTTTGAGGAGTACTGCAAAGTACAGCTTGAAGTAGTTCTCAAGTTTTTTGAGTGAAGGTAAATGTGAGCATCCTCACCCTTGCAGCACGGCTGATTTGAGTGCTGCTGCTGCCTGTTCCTGTGATGTAATTATCTGGAAAGTGGCTGGTCTGAGGACTGGCAAAGGATCTTTGAAGTTGACACTGCGAAGCTCATTTTACTGCTACTTAGTGTAACACCTACACTTAGGGCAGGCCCTTCCATCCAGCAATAGACCAGGCTCCCCAAAAGAATGTTCTGTGCCCTTATGGGGAAGCTGGGAAGGTGACTGCAGGGTGTCTGACCTGTAAACCTGGATATGGCAGGACAAACCCTGTAGGTTATTATAGAGTATCACTGTGTTTCCCTCAGGTTATCCCTGTGTGACCTGGCGGGGTCTGAGCGCTGCAAGGACCAGAAAAGCGGGGACCGAATGAAAGAAGCCAACAACATCAACACCTCCCTGCACACCCTGGGCCGCTGCATCGCCGCCCTGCGCCAGAACCAGCAGGCCAGGTGAGCATCCCCACCTCCAGAGGGAGGTTGTGGGGGGCTGTTTGGCTTTCCCAGCTCACTCCTGTCTGTCCCCCAGGATGAAGCAGGCGGTGGTTCCGTTCCGGGACAGCAAACTGACCCGCGTGTTCCAGGGCTTCTTCACGGGGCGCGGGCGCTCCTGCATGATTGTCAACATCAACCAGTGTGCGTCTACCTATGATGAGACTCTGTACGTGGCCAAGTTCTCAGCCATTGCCAGCCAGGTGAGTGGCACACACCAGGATCATGGCGTGGTCAGGGTACCTCGGGTTTCTCCTGCTTCTGTGGTTATGGGCCTCTTCCCACCACAAGGAGAGGTGGCATGCTTGCAAGTCTTCCCTATGCTTTTCCAGTGGTTATTACCTCCAGAGTATTTCCAGATTCTGCTCAACTGAAAGGGCTGAAGGTTGCAGAGGGGTAGTGTTCAAAGACTACACAACTCTGAGGCTTTGCAGACTGATAATGGTCTTTTCCCCTTCAGCTTGTTCAGGCACCTCCCACAAAGCTAGGACTTCCATCCTTACAATCCATCATCAAAGAACACAACAGGCGAACCAGCCAGGGCCCAGAGGCAGAGCCAGAGGAAGATGTGGAATCAGAAGAAGACACTGAGGATGAGGGAGATGTCTCCATGTATGAGAAGAAGGTGGGCTGTGATTTGTTCTACAGCCTTTATGTGGAAGCAAGGTCAAGAACACGACTGTTAGCTTTGGCCTGGGAGCTGGGATTGGAGCTCAGCACTATGCCAAGAGAGATGACACAGAACCTCAGAAGGATATAGGACCTGGGAAACTGGGAATCTATGACAAAAACATTCCACAGTTGGTCTAAATCTGACACACATGCTTAATTTGGAAGCAATTTGTCATCTGTGGAATAGTGACAGTGCAGACTTAGAATTCCTTCTCTGCAAGGGAAATTTAGAAAACGTGCAGAATACGAGGCTAAATGGGGAAAAAGTAATCAAACTTCCTAGATACTCAAAGCAGGCTAGCTGAAAGATCAAGATGAAGTCATATTCCTACAGAGACTCAAGCTGTCATGTGTCAAGGTAGCAAACCCTGACAACTTTTCTTTCCAAGTGACCAAAACCTTAAATCTAGATCACTGCAGCCTGCAGACATGGGATCACTTAAGTTTACTCCAGGTCTTAAGTCTGTTGTGCAGTGTGGGCAGTGGAGCTGTGTCCCTCTTGCAGGACTTGTTGCGTGTGGTCGAAGCTGCCCGAGAGCTGCTGGTGCAGGAGCGGCAGAAGAAGCTGCAGCTCGAGATGCGCCTGCGCGAGGAGATCTGCAACGAGATGCTGGAGCACATGCAACAGAAGGAGCAGTGGTGGAGGTACAACCTGTGCTGGTCTCCCTCCCTCAGCTCAGGATGAGCTGCAGCACCAAGAACTGCCAGATCCTGACATGGAATTGGTTGTTCTCTTTGTAGCCAACATGTGGATGCTCAGAGAGAGCAGCTGGAGGAACTCTATGAGGGTAAAATGACCATCCTGAAGGACTTACTGACTGACCACTACCAGGAGAAGATGCAGGTTTGTTCAGGGCAATGCAATGCCATCAGGAAAGTGGCAGTGGGTTGGGAGGGGACTCTGGGTACTCAGGTTCAGGAAGACCCTTATGCAAAGTGAAAGATTTTGCTTTCTGAGGTATTTTTGGTGATATTATTTCATCACTTGATCCACGTTTTTGCTTCTTGTCTCCTACTTTATGTAGCCCACTAGGCTTCCTAATTTTGAACACTCAATCTGGAAGCTAATGCATAACCATCCTGACTCCTCTATTTGTTCAACATTATTCTCTCCCCCGCCCCTTACCCTTTTCATTACTGGCTTGATTTGGGCTCTTCAGATTCACACAAGTTGTGTGAATGTCTCTTCTTGCACTTAGTTGTGATGATGGGTATGGGTCTGTCCATATTTTCATGCCTTTGGCATTTGAGCGACTGCTGGGACTTGCTGCAGACTGCTCTGGAGATGCCGACTCTCAGAACAATCCCTTTTCTTTAAAGCCTGTAAAAAATTGGTTTAGACTCCCAGGGAGTGGGTTTACTGTACTCACTTAAAGGACCTTAAAGGCTGGGTTCGATGTGTGAAGTGTGGGATTGAGAAATTCTCCAGGAAGAAAGACATAGAAAGTTTCAGACAAGCTGTGCTAAGAAAATCTTGTTGAATATCTGAACAAACTTCCTTTCTCAGGAGCGTGATGAGGAGATTTTGGAGCTCAAAGCTGCTCTGCAGGAGACCAAAGAAAAACTGGAGAGCCTGGATACCAAGCAAAAGGACTCAGAGCAAGGCGCACGTCGATCCAAGCGAGTGGCTGCCTCGTCTGCTCTGCAGCAGGAGCTGGCAGACACCAAAGCCAGGCTGGAGCAGTGTCAAAAGGAGTTAAATTCTGCCACTGCAGGTACAGCAGTGACGCTGCACCAGTTCTGAACTGTGCTGAGAGATCCTTGTGCCGGGTTAGAGACCTTCTTCAGGGTACATTGGATTCAGACATTCTGAAAACATTACTTGAGTTGTAGATGACAGGAATAATGTGCTGGATGGACAGTTTCACTTAATTTTCACATAAAAATGGGCTTTAGGGCAGGATAATCTTTCCATTCAAATTCTTAAGTCCCTTTGTCTAAATGAATGGGAGAAGTCTGGGATGTTTGTGCCTTTCTGCACAAACTCAAAAGCTCTTCCCAGCTTGCCTGTGGCAGCTTGTCTCAAGGGAAGTCCTGAACTTCAGGAATACTGAAAGCTGATTGATGTCCTGTTGCTCACTACTTTTTGTCTGTTCCTAGAGTTGCGCAAGTACCAGAAATTAGTGGAGCCACCTCCCTCTGCCAAACCCATTACTATGGATGTGGACAGGAAGCTGGAGGATGGACAGAAGGTAACCCCAGTTCTGTGTTACAGAAAAGAACATCTGCAGGGCAAAGTGGTTGCCAGGGTTTGGGGCTGCTGTTTCCATGTTTTTAAACAAATGCAATGGGTTTGTTGAACTTACTGGAGTTGTTGGAGGTTGTGGTATCTGTGATCACTCAGATGAGATCCTCCCACAGTGCTGCATGTCTGAATTACCTTGGAGTGGCTTTGTTTGCAGAGCAGTGCCAAAATCAGCTGTTGCCTTAAACCTCTCTCTTCTAGAATGTCAGACTGCTGCGTTCAGAGTTACAAAAAATTGGGGAGTCCCTGCAGTCTGCAGAGCGGGCGTGCTGCCACAGCACAGGGGCAGGGAAGCTGCGAGAGGCCCTGGGCACGTGTGATGACATCCTGGCAAGACAGGTGATGTGTCTGCTTTGGTGTGGGTTGCAAGGGGGAGAGGGGTTTAGTCTGTGTGCTCTGCCATAATCAGAGTAACCAAAGTTGTTGTTGCTGCAAATAAAAATGATTTATTTGCTAGTACATACTGCCTATTATGTGAAGGGAACTCTACTGGTGATTTTTTTCAATGGCTGAGTCAGTTGTGTATTTACCTCTGCAGAGGAAACCCAGATTGTTCCTGTTCAAGTTAACTGGCAGCCTGCACTTAAAGTAGGAGAATTCAGAGTTCTCATTTCCTTATCCACTCCATCACAGTTGCTATGGCAGCATATTTGCAGCAGGATGGAGTCAGCTTTGTCCCACCCTTACTGTTCCTCTTTGTTACTGAACTGCTACACTGTTGACAGCAGAAGCTTTTATGCATGGTCTTATTTAGAAGTTAGTGAATTTTGGCAAAAGGCAGTTTATCCTCCTCAGTTCACAGTAACCAGGGAGTTAAGACAACTTGTCATTGTACCTGATGGGAGCCTACAAGAAAGCTGGAGACGCACTTTTTGTAAGGGCAGAGAATGACAAGACAAGGGGGAATAGCTTCAAACTGAGGTTCAGATTAGATATTAGCGAAAAATTCTTTACTGTGAGGGTGCTGAAGCACTGAAAACATTTCCTAGAGAAATTGTGGCTGCTCCATCCCTGGAAGTGTTTAAGGCTAGGCTGGAGCACGCTGGTCTACTAAAAGCTGTCCCAATTCACAAGAGAGAACAAGAGGATCTTTAAGGCCTGTTCCAACTATGGATGGGCTTTTCTATGATTCAATATTTTATTTTTATATAAATATTGCCTTGCCTTCCTCAGGACCAGACCCTGGCAGAGCTGCAGAACAACATGATGCTGGTGAAGCTGGACCTGCGCAAGAAGGCGGCCTGCATTGCTGAGCAGTACCACACGGTGCAGAAGCTGCAGGCCCCGCCAACGTCCGCCCTCAAGAAACGCTTCTGTGCCAACAGGGAAAACCTGCAGCCTAATCAGCCTCCTGGCAAAAAGCCCTTCTTGCACAACATCCTGACACGTTCAGCCACCCGTCCTGTGGCTGCCAGAGGGTGGCAACTTCGTTCAGTTGCTCTATGACATTTCAAAAGGAGGTCCCTGCCCCGCTATTACTGGAACAGGTGGCAAATTCAATATAATAGCATCTGGTTTTCATTGTGCGCTTGTTTATTGTTATTGTAGCTGCTTGAGAGCTTATGTAAACATCTCTGGATATGTAGGTTTAAACTTTCGATCAATACCAAAGTGGACAAAGTGACCTTATGTAATTTAAACACTACACTGAGGAAACTGTAAAATAATGCAGATGATCAAACTTGTTTAACAAAAGGACAAGATAAAGGTGAATTCTTGTCTGTGTTGGCACACAATTCAAAAAATAAGTTCACAAGTTTCTCCTTGAAAGATACTTTGCCTTCCTTGAACTACAATCCTTTATTAAAGTATACACGTTCTAGGCCAGGGCTGCTCTCTCGGATCTTGGCTTGCAATTCTGGCTCCAAGCGCGATACTGACATCGAACTGAGCAAAAGAAACAGTAAAGAGGTTACATCAAACAAGCACCAGAAGGGAAAATAAGATGGACAATGCATCTGGTTAAACATCCTGCATTGTTAAAAGAGTTTTCAGATCTTTTTAAACATCTTATCAAGGAAGCAGCCTCACAGACCAGGGCAAATGAATCCCTGCTCCAAGGGCAGTGGGATAGTCTGTGGAGTCAGGAAACAGCTGTTGCTACTATCATGAGGGTAAGGATCCACTTCATTGCTCAGGTTGTTGCTGGCAATAGAAACTTACCTCCCTAAAAGTGTTTTTATTAAATAGAACATATTTGCCTATTTAACTTACTACCTGATTTTATTCAGTTGAATAAAAGGTTTGTTTTTATGAGAGCTGGTTCACGGTAAAGTGAATTGAGCTGCCAGGTCCTTTGAACAGCTGCAATTTCCTGAACACAGTTCATGGTCTAATCTTCCTCTGAACTGGAGTGCCATGGCTGAAATCAAGAAATGTAGCACGTGTCCTGGGTTGCTTTGTCAAGTCATCTCCAGGTAGCCTAGTGACACATGTTTACCACAGTTCTCTGTCCTAGGCCAAGCAGGGAGACAGATGGTGTCAGACAGCTTTGTTGTACTCTAACAACACTCAGAATTGGCTGTTGTTTTCTGGAAGTCAAAAGCTGCCGTAGTTGTTCAGTATTTTCATGGACTCAGCTCAAGCTTGGATTGTTTAAGGTACATCTGGCAGCTTGTTGAGTTTAGACAACCACTATTAAAATGAGAGGGACAGCTGAATTTAAGGCCCTGTCCATGTTACATACCAGACTGAGCTAAGATTTTTGTTAAGTAACTCAGATTTCATAATGATTTCAGCTATTATGAATATTGTTTCTAAGACAGCTTTCCGTATTGATGAAAAAGCCTGGAAAATATTAATCAAATAACAAATAAGCACAGATAGTCCAGTGCTGTTCTGTCTAACTAGAAGAGTTTCCAGCTGAAAATAAAATGGGCTCTGACTGTATTTAGTGCATCTATAACCTTACTGGACATGAATATATTGTATAGAACTCATCTTGAGCTGCTGGGGTTTGTAAACAACTATTATATATTACTGATGAATAACATAGTTATCACTTTTCTGTATATTCTCTTCTTTATCACCTTTGTTATATGGGAATTAAAACTGTGCTTGAGCAGGCAATGACCCCTTGTTTGTGTCTCTGTGTAGCACCATGAATGGATCTGGAGTAACATTAAAGTGAGAACAACTCACAGCAGTACCCACCTTTTCTGAGGAAACAGTGCACAACACAGGGGAGTTGCAAACACGAGACTAGAGGAGACAAAACCAGGTTTACAATATTTAGGGTGCTAAAGGAGAATTCTAAAACCTTATGCATGATTTAGGTAAAAAGCTTTCTAGCTTTTTTTTTTTCTGTACACAGTGAGGTAAAGTTCCATAAAGTGCTGTGTAACTTTTGTTTCTCACTGTATTGTACCTTATTAAATCATTTACCTACCAACCCTATTAACTGAATGTTTCAAGAATCCATCAACCTCCAGGATGAGGTTCCACTGACTGTTTAGAGGCAACAGCCAAAGCATCTTTTCTAATCAAGCTGCCACATTCCTTTTTTTGCCACTCCCTTTCTCCCTCCCTCTGCTTTTCTTGGCAGCTTCTTCCCTGCTAACGGCTTTTTTGTTTTTAACATGGTATTTTATCAGTTACAGAGATGGAAATAACTGCTGTGCCCTCATTAACTCTCTCAACCTTTTTTCCTTACAAAAAAAAAATAAAAAAGCAAATATTGCTACTTTCTCAAAACCCTCAGAAATCTCTCTTAAGATAGCAGACCCAGCCCAAAGAAACCACTTACCAGATTCCAACTAATCCAACTTGAATGGGAGCGCTCATCCAAGGAAATCTCTGTTGGAAATAAAACCACACACAGTGAGTGCGGAATCTTCTCTTCCTGCTTCCCACCTTCCTGGAATTCTTGTTTTACAAGAGACAGATTGCACCTAAAAGACTCCTAGATGTGAAGGCAAAACCCTGACCAGCGTGGCTTCATGCTGAGCTCATCTGAGAGCCAAATCCCTGTGGAAAGCAGTAAGGAAATTCCCAGGGGAATCAATGTACACTGATCCTGAGTAAGTGAGTGTCCCTTAGAAACTCCAATGAGTGTGTGGCTGTTTGACTCAGGACCTGCTCCTGGGCCTTTTTCTGATTCTCACAAGCCCACAGCAGCAACAGAGCTGAAATTTGGAGTGGTGCTGCCACACCTCTCAAGGGCACAGGGAATTTTGCCCAGGCGTTCCAAGGAAGAGCTCGGTCTGGTTACAGCTCCTTCCCTTTGGTGGCATCAAATGGTTTTAACCTGCAACTGGAGCCACCAGCCATAAATAAGGGAGATGTCAAGCCAGAATGTAAATCTGCCTCTCTTAGCCCTTTCTCCTGTCATATGATTTCCCTTGATGTGCAGGAACTTGACCCTGTAGCAACACTCCAGCTCTGCAAGAGTTCACCTTTTACTGAAGGAAAAAAAAGGGTTGAAGGATTGGGAAAACAAAGCTGAGAAAGTAACACCTAACCCATGAGTGTGTTTTTAGCATATTTCTCATTAATTCTGTCACTTTTGCAGAATTTGAATATATGCCAAGAATTTTTTTTTGCAGGCTTTTAAATTACTTAGGAATCCACTCTCTCTCATTGGTAGAATGTTAGTTGAAATTCATTACTAAAGAAGTAAACCCAGAGCTGTTCAATGGACACTGCTGCCTCCTGCTACACTAAGAGCAGGATATACCCAGCTGCCATGAGGACACAAAGGGAATTTTAAAACAAAACGGCTCAAAAGGTAAAAATCACTTGATACAGTTGATGATATTTTCAGTGAAGACGATGTTTGTTTCTGCAAGAAGAATTTCTCAAGATATAGAAGTTAGAGGGGAAAATGGTGAATAAAAGCTGGGCACTGCTTGAGAGTAGAAATGGACAAAGGAAATGTAGGAAGTTCAGGAGGACAAAGCCCAGGGCTGAGGGAGGTCACAGCAGTGTCTGAGGCAGGGAAAACGAGCCTGGCTGGAGTAAAATTTCTCCAGAGCCTGAGGGAGAAGAAACAATGTAGAAGACTGCTTCTCTTTCCTTTAATTTCAATCTGTAATCCAGAAATGAGTGCAGGAAGAACTGTGCAATTCAGCAATAACCTGCAACAAGAGATAACAAATGGGGACAGACAACAGCAGCGAGAAGGGTGAAGAGTGAAGGCAGCAGAGCTTTGCTGTTCTGGCATTCCCTAGACACCTCCATTTGACCCTCAGCTGAGATAAATTCACCCCAAATGCTTTACTTTTCATACCCTGGGAGAGTCCATGCCCAGAGGTGGGGAACACAAGCCAAACCCTGCACTGTCTCTGAGAAGGGAGGGAGAGGGATGCTGTGCATTGCAGTGGGAGTGTGGGACCCAAGGGATGTAACAGAAAAGCCCCAAATACAATTTTGTAACTGAAAAGGGCTCTTGGAAGGTGCCCTGAGAGGAATAAATGGTTTCATGCCTTTGTCAGAGTTAGTCATTGATCTGAGAGAGAGGTGTCTAACACAGACTCTGCACAGAACATGGAGTTTATGTGCTGGAACATTTTTTGCCAACTTGATCTGAATTACAGCCTTTCTTTTCCAAGAATGTTACCAGGCTGCACTAATCCAGAAAGATGGTGAGGAAAAAGTAACACTGGGAGGTCAGAATTAAGAATTGGAGTTGCTGAGGGAACAACGTAAAACCATAAAACAAAATTCAAATGGAGGCTGCACACCCCTACAAAGAGAGAAAAGGGAGAAAATAGAAGAGAAAGAGCAGAAGAATTCACTGTGTTAGAGAACCATCATTTAACTCCGGAAGAAGGCAGCTCCCAATGAATTAGCATTTAATTTCCAGATGTCTTTATGACATTTCAGTGGTTAGTGCAAACAGAAAATGGAGAAATGATAATTAAGCAAACAAAAACCACAAAGAGAATTAGCTTCTTTCTAACTGCCTCCTTTCTTTGTTGGATATAAAAATCTGTCAGCTTTCCCAGGCCAGCTATGCCTGTTTTCAAAAAAATAAATAAATGAAATGACAGTGAAATTAGGAATGCATGGAGGACTTCAGGGCATAAGACATTCAAGAACAATGCTTGAAGAAAAAGGCTCTCTGTTCTGGTTTTGTAACCGTTTTGAATACAGATTTTAGCTGCAGATTAAAAGACCTCACAGAGCTCGTTTCAAGGATGTTTGAGGAAATTTCTAGAATCAACTCGGATGTCAATTCAATATGCAGAACTGTACAGAAACTGTAGTAAAAGCTGTAAGAGCAGCAATATAAATGAAAACTTTTATGTTGATTGCAATTTTCCTAAGTTTCTATGGAAAAAACCAATTTATTTCTTTAGAAAAGTTACCTGTAAGTAAAATCTATAAACCCTCAGGGCAAGGCTGTTTATGGATCCTCCTGCTGCAGCAGGCAAAATACCTTGGTTGCATAGGGCTGGTCAGGAGCACAGCCACAGGGATAATGAAAACAGACATTATGCAGCCTAATCAATTACTGCTACGCTGCATAATTACATAAAAAGGCCCCGAAGCTGCTGCTGAAACCTATGGCAAAAGCACTTCTACAGATAAAAATACTTTTTCAAGGCAACTTCTTTTTGAAGCAGTAAATATGTGCTTGTGTTCTAAGAACACTGAGGCATTTTCTAGCAGTAACTTCTGGGAATGTTGTAAATTCACACCAATGTCTTGGTGCAAATCACAGTGGGAATGTGGGGGATGAGTAGTGCTACATGACCTACATCTTATTCCACATATCAGAGGATGACAGGCTGCTCTGAGACCAACATTCCAGGAGTATTTCCTTCTCTCTTGTCTTCCTGCAGGCCAGCTTTCTATTTTCTTTTATAATTTCACAACCATTTGCCTATTTTTTGGCCTCGTGTGTTGCTTAATAGGCTTTGGCAAGCAGTCAGGAATTATTTCCAAGAGTGGTAGTGAAGCAAAGGCCAAGGGTAGTGAGTTAGTAAAGCAGTGTGGGGATGGTGCTTCTCAAACTCCACGAGGACATGCAGAAGCTGCTTGTTAAAAATGCAGCTCATTCCTTAACGGATTTAATACTAATCTCTACCAGGTGTTACCACTGGCTACCTGCAGAGCAGTGTTTCTTTCACCTGCATTCAGTCTCTGAGGCTGAGGGAGAGGACAGGTGAGCATAAACCACTGAGTAGTCACTGCAGAAATCGCTCATTTTGGCTGATCTGAAAAATTCACAACACCTTTATGTTGATTACACCACACAAAAACAACAGGTCTTTGTCTCCAGACTCTGAGGATTCCTGCAAATTCTTCACAAATGTATTTTCCAGCTGAGTTAATAGCATTTGTGACATTTCTCACATGTCAAATACACACAAAATAATTTTTTCCCTGAATTGTTTTTTTAACAAGGGTTAATTTTCCAGGCAATACATTCTCAAGAACATCACAGCATCACAAGTTGTGGTGTGTTTGGATGCCCTGCAGGCTCACTTCTTCCAGGAGATAAAAGCAGCACACACTGATTTTTACCCTGAAACTCAAATGCCACATTTCCCATTTTTACACTCTGAGCAAAACTGTTTTCTGTTAACAAGTGGGAGGGAAGCAAAGCACTTTAGAGAAAAAAAAGTTTTAAGACTGGAAGACAATCACAGGATGATTTGGGTTGGAAGGGACTTTAAAGATCATCCAGTTCCACCCACTTCACTATCCCAGGTTGTTCTAAGCTCTTTCCAACCTGGCCTTGGACACTTCCAGGGATGGGGCAGCCACAACTATCCCAGGCAATCTGTTCCTGACTTATAAATACAGAAACACTTCCAAGTTGGGTATCTAACTGGGTAATCTCACTCTGTGAAAGAGAAAGGAAGGGCAGAAACAGCAAGAGATAAAATTTAAATACTTTGAAAACTTTATCTTGGACAAACAAAACCATCCCAAACAAAATCTTCCTCTGCTTCTCCTCCTTGTCCCCGCACAAACTTTTCCAAGGGAGGGTCTGGAGACTCAGACCATGATTTTTTTCCCTAATTTTTTCCAACAGGAAGGAGACAGATTTTCTAAGGCTTCTTGGGTGGGTCTCACAGGCAGAGGTTTTGCCTGGAGCGACCAAGTAATTAAATCACAGATATCAGCAGTGAGGATGAAACTCCCTTTACTGGAAAAGAATTACAGGATTCCTCACCTGAATGTTATTTCCCTCGTGTTGGACAACCCCGTAACTAATTCCATTATTGTTCTTTACCCTCTCATGCACACAGTGATGAAAGTTATGGATTTACCAATACCAGGGGTTTGACTTCACATTATATTTGCATAAAAAGAACACAGGAAATAAGTAATCTTTGTTTAAGAATGCCCATTCTGTGCCTACACTGTACTTCACATCCAGTAAATTTTAAAGGATCATTTTTTAAAGAGACTTTTACCATTGTTTTTGTTTCCAAATTCAGATTGCTACTACAGCAGCTAAGCAAAGCCTCCTTACTGCTATCTTGAAAAAACCAGAATTATTAAAATGTTCTTTTTTTTTCCCCAGCAAACTCAGTACAAGGAAGGTTTATTTCACAGGAAGAAAGGTGCATTTTAAGAACAATCATAAAAGTAACAAGAATGTTCCTATTTTCTCAATGTTACCTTACACTGATAAAAAAACCAAGTTACCTCTAAGAAAGGCAGAAGGAAAGCGACAGCTGTAAAGCAAGTTCTACAGGGATGTCCTCCCACAGTGTTTGGGAGGCAAATATGAAGATTCAGGAAGTATTTAAAATTCATTAAAATATTAACTTAGGATATGAAATGCATGGAGTTAGATTATCTAAGACTAACCTTTAAAAAGGCTTTCTTTTCCAGGGTATTCATTATGAAGGGAGGAATTGCTGCAAATAAGATAAAAAAGGCATTAACCTCAGAGAGAAAGGCACTTTGTTTTCATTTTCTGTTTAGCTGAACTAATACCATAACACAATTTTCACAGCCTTTTGTCATTCATTGAGTTTTCATTTCACATTGCCAGCTGGATTGGTATTTGCACATGTGAATTCTCCCAATGAGCAAACTTGCAATTTCACATGTAACTAAACCTGAGCTCAGTAATCTGGCCCTGGCAGAGCACCTAAACCAATTCCAAGCAAGTGGAATTTGCTCCCAGTCCTTTGCTATCTGTATCTTTTCTGCACAAGCATCCCAGGAGCTTTTCTGCTGCACTGCAGTGTAACACACTGAGGATGTTTCCACATTTCCCTGGGGAAGCTCTTAACAGAAAGGCAAACACTGCCTGGGGAACTGTAAGGTAATTTGGCCCCTGAGGAAAATCACTTGGCTAGAACTGAATCTCCTTCTCACAGCAGGAACTGATAATCAGGACTGCACAGGACTTATCCTTACCCATGCCAGGAGAAGCCATCAGAATCCTGGATATCACCACCTGGGTGATTGCCTGCTGAGCTGCTTTGGATGAATCACCCAGTCTGTTTCCATTCTCATCCGTGACAGGAATTCCAAACTTGAGTTCCCTGTTTAATAAGGGGTAAAAAATAAAGCAGTGATGGATGTGAACTTGTTTTCTCATCATTTTTTGGTCACCTTACCTCTGTCCCTTAAAATTGTCAATTATAACAATTGCATCTTGTATTTTATTTTCTAAGTTAGCCTGTTTGTAATGCTCTTTGGCACAAAAAAATATTCAAAAGGTAGAGAAATCTAAAGAAAAATATATTGAGAAGTTACCAACTGAATATTTGTAACAGCAATTGGCTGCTTGAGACTGGTCACAGCATTCCAAGGGGGAAGAAGGGAGATGTGCTTTTTCTGTGTTCCACAGAAGGGAGAAGTCAGTTCACAAAGCAATTCAGGAAAGTGGAATTTTCTGGACTGCTCTGGAAGCAGAGTCTGTCCTATCTGACAGACAGCTCATGGAACACAGGAAGATTATTTTCACTGAGTTGAAACAGAAGGCTCTGTGAAAATTCCCCCCTGGCATTCTAGTCTGAGTTGTCATTTCAACCACGAAGAATATACTTGAAAGTATAAAAGGAGGCACAAGCCAAACCACGTTTCTGTAACTGCATTATTCTCTATTAGATCTTTTGCTCAAGTGCAGGGTTAAACTCATACTGGGACAAGCAGAAGGAACAGCAAATTTCCTGAGGGCTGCCTTTATTCTTCTCTTCAGATTTTATAAAAGATAAAATACTACCACAGATCAACTTCCATCGTCAATACAAACTCTAAACCCTTTTCTACCCATAAGCTTGTATTTATAATAGATAGGATGCTTTTAATTTGCTTTTCCCTACTACTATTCTTATTCCAAGTCAAATCACAACACAAAAAAAAAGTTTGTTTCTGACAAACTGCATATTTTTGTCACCTCAATGATTAAACAGAACTGCAGAGCCTGACTTCTATGACTAAGTTCTGCAGGTGGGATTTGAAGCACCATTTTTGAAATGACTGTGTTTTTCCAAAGTGTAGCTGGTATTCAAAGGTCCATGTGATCAAAGTTTGGAAGGAACCAGTAATTGGTTGGAGATCCAAGACTGAAGAACTCTTTGGATATTTATCTGAAGAGAATGAACATGTTCTGTTTTATAGCTGTTACAAACAACCAGTCAAAACCTCATGCAGGAGGTTTCTGCAAGGTTCTGAAACAAGCTACAGATATAAAATGTGCTTTATTTAGTAACTTGGTCTACAAACTGAACAACATCTTTTCTTCTAGCATGAGTGATTCTTGTTCTTTTTCCTACCTCTGTCTCATTAGTGGAATATTGATGCAGTTGGCAGAAGCAACAGCAGCGAAAGGAACAAACCTCCCTATAAGAGGTGAGACGCGCTGTAAAACACACAGGGAGGGAGAAAAAGGGAAATAAAAATGTACATAATCATTGCCTTCACTGAAATGCTTCATCTGCTAATGATAGACCAGACTTATTTCCTTTATAATAAAATTCAGTGAAAACTCACTGGTGGGGCAGAGGTAGAACAAGATTCAAACAAGAAATAAGTCATAAATTCTTCTCTCCAGAGTGAGCAGTGGCAGGAGAGTGGCAAAACCATTCTGAATTTAGTAGCATCACAGGGAAGTGTAATTACAACTCCACTCCAATTTAATTTCAAGTGCTCTTAGATGCCTTGAGATGTGAAAAAGAAACTGGAAAAAAGGCACTTTATTAGGTAGAGTCTGCACGAACCAAGCAGGGGCTGTGTGACAGACACGTATAAACCCATCTCCATGGGGAAAAAACAAGGTTGGGATCTAAAGAAAGGGCTACAACTTTCATTACAACTCCACAGTGGGAGCTGTGCACGACACAGATACACCAGAGGAGAAATGAGCTGTGAGCTTCTCACAGGACATCACAATTGAGTAAGGATGGAAGAAAATACCAGCAATACCTTTGCTAGTGAATTAAGTCCTAAGGCAGTTGCGACAGCACCCGTGGTGGCAGAAACATAGGCTGTTCCCAGCTGGCTAAAACAGAAATGAAAATGTTTGCACATGCACAGAGACATTGATGTCACTTTGAAAAATAATTACATTTTACACATGTAGTTTATACACCCCCAGAAGTTAAGTGGGCTTTTTTGTGCCACTGCAGAAAGGTGGGGATGGAAGATTGACAATGGGATACTAAATTAAACACTTTTATTTCACTAGCAGTAAAAATCATATTCAAGCCATATTGTAATAGTGAATCAGGTTCTGCTGGTTGTGCATTGCTGCCTGTTCAGCATTTTCTCATGTGTCTGAATGAACACCTTGAAGGATTAGTTCTTATTTAATTTCCTAATTGCTTAACCTAGTAAAATCAGCCTGGATTTCCAAGGCCACGTCTATAATAATAATTAAAACCAAGCATACCAAACCCCACACACACAGACCAGCTATGCTGCAGACACCCAAATCCAACCAAACCTGCCCCAAACCACACTTTACATACTTCCCAGCTAGGAGGTGTCTCCATATGCTTGAACCCATAGTTTGCCCCCAGACATGTTTAAGCAAGTCAGCCCCAAACCCAGAAAGTCAAGTACTGCAATTCCAGTTTTCTATTCATAGAATCATAGAATGGTTTGGGTTGGGAGGAACCTTAGAGTTCATCTCATTCCACCCACTGCCATGGGCAGGGACACCTTCCACTATCCCAGGATGCTCCAAGCCCCGTCCAACCCGGCCTTAGACACTGCCAGGGATCCAGGGGCAGCCACAGCTTCTCCGGGCACCCTGTGCCAGGGCCTCCCCACCCTCACAGGAAGAATTTCTTCCATCTATATAATCTGTATTTCTCCTCTTTCAGTTTGTGATTTCCTGCTTTAGTCTCTTTTTTAGCCATCTCTTTTTGTAAATGAACCCTCCGTGTGGTGTGTGCTGGCACTGAGAAGGTGGCACAGTGACACAACTACAGGCCCCCACAAAATATCAGCTTAGAAATATCCTGGTAGGACACCAAACTGATGAGGAAAACTTGCAAATGGTTGACTGAGCCCTAAACCACAGACTCCTGTTAAATCCTGCACTGTTAAGTGCTCATGATCAGGGTGCTCTGGCTTGTCTTTAATGGCAGAAATGGAGTTCTCAGCTCTGTCATTCTCAGACTTCTCATCTGTGCATATCAAATTAATAATTACTACAGATGAAAAACTTATCCCTGTCTCACATCAAACTTTAATACCCAACCATGTTCAAGTACATCAGAGAGCAACTTTGAAACCCATCAGAATTATGAGGTTCAGTGCCTGACCTGACAGTGATTGGGGCATCCCCGCTCCTGTTGGTATAATTTACTACAGCATTGAAGGACTGGTTGACCCACTGCCAGAAAAGCACTGCTGGTGTCGTTCTTGGAAAGAGAAACAATTGTAATTATTATTATTAAACTCACAGTTGAAGCAACAGCACGAAAAAATGATGACAAATCAAGAAAAGCCACTGCAAGCAGTAACCACGCAGAGGTTCTTGCTTATTTGAATGAAACAATACAGTCAGTGGGATACTGACTTGATAATAAGAGCTCTTCTAGAAGAATTTAAAAACCACCTAGTTTTGAATCTGAATAATAATGCAAAGAAAAGGCAGAGAGCTTCCCTAGGTGCTATAGATAATAAGAGAAGAAGCAGCTAACAGGAGGCAGTGCTTGGGAATGGGCAGCTGTGCTGAGGGTTTGATTCATGTTCTGGACTGCAATTTAAAGCATGCCCATGTTCATATGCACAACCCAAAACTGGGGGGTGTGTCAGGAGCTTGTAAAATCTCAGCATCCAAAAGGCTGCTGCTGTTTCCTCTGAGCTCCCACCAGTTCCTGCAACCTGTGTCAAAAAGCTGCAAAAAGAGCACACTGGCTCTGCTTCAGTGGGGTTCACTGTCCTGGAGATCCCAGAACCACTGAGGAAATGCAGGGATTGCAGGGGAGTTGGAGAAGCTCCACCACCGATGGATTGAAGCATCACAGGGCAGACAGAACACCCTGCATGCCAGTAAGATTAGAAATTCCCAGGGATGTCTTCTTTGTCCTCCACAGATGGGATTCTGGAACATTTCCCAGTTTGAGGGAAAGTGGGATGGTGAGGGAGAGGGGCTAAGGGCTTATCTCAAAACTACTTTTAGAGGAAACCATTAACCAGCGTAAGGGAATGCGGAGAAAGAAAAGGAAGCAAAATTTCACATTTAAAAGTATTTATAATAAATATTTTGACAATAAAATTGATTTTCACTTCTCTAATTAGCAGGCAAATGTTTTATGTGTTTTACTGCCATCACTCACCTGTAAAAGGTCATCATACAGCCTGTGATAGTCATGTTCATGGGGACCTGGGCAGACATTCGGCCGATCACGAACATCTTTTCCCCAGTGTCTGGGTGAAAGGCTGAATCATAAATGTATTTTGCTCTCCACAACTCATCTTCTGTCAAGCCAGGTGCCACAATACCTTGTCTTGGGATAGGTTAAGAAACAGGACAACGGCAAAAAGCACAAATGTTATAAAGTGCTGCAAATTCCTGTGAGAAATGTGGCATCAGAGGATTTGGGGATGATCACCCTAAATTAATCGAGACTCTCAGATAATCTGTAGAGATTCTTCAGCTTTTAAATGGATTGGTGAAATAAAAAGAATTAAAACTCCCAGCAGTGGTTATGTTGGCTGAGTCCATTTACTCAAACCTGCACTAGGTTTTAGAGCTAAAATGTAGAGCCAAAATCTCTGAGGTCACTGGTGTGAAACTTTGAAAATTCACTTTGAGAGAATTTAAGAAACCAATTGCTCCAAATGCTACACATAAGAGGAAGTTTTAAGCTTTGTTGTCATACTAGCTATTTTCAGAATTAGACACTTCTGCATTTCAGAACCCTTAACAGGGGTATAACTTCCCCATCCATCAGCAAATTTGATTTTAAAAAAAGGGTTTCCAGCTCTGAAGTAAGAATAAGAAGCGGTGCAATGAATACAATGATTTAAATATTTCCTTTTAAATACATCACCATGCACTAATCATTGACATGGACTTTTTTGGGGCCAGTAGCAGAAGTAGGCAATGTCATACCTGTAATCATGCACAATTTTTCTTGCATTTTCCAGTTTGGCATCAGATAACAAAATATTCCTGGGGTCTGTTACAGTGAAGAAGTGACTGGCTCGTCCAACAAAAGTGCTTTGATCCCATCGGGGTTCCTTGATATTAATATTTAATGGTATATCTGCTGACATCTTCAAAAGCTCTGCCAAGAAAACATCAACATTTGCAATTCAGAATTCCACTCATTTCCTAAAGTATCTATAACCTGCAAGATGAAAAGTGGCCACACTTAGAGTAAAAAACCCAGAGAACAAACACCAAAGAATTTGCAGAACTGAGGTTTAAAGGGGCAAGTCTGCAGAAATGCTTCTGTGTCCTGTGCCCCCACACATTTATACATTATTTATTACATTTGTACAAATACCTGAGGATGAGGCAGATGCAAAGGAAGTACAGAAACTTATTAATAAACAGACATGCTAAACAACAATATACTAATCACAAAGTGCTTTACTTCAGTGAGGAATTATTGTTTGTTGAAAATAATGCATTGCAGGGAAGGAGAAATCAACTATTTCAAGAGATGCCTGAAGTGCTATAAAGTGCAAGGAGAGATGAAATATTTAATAAAATCCAATTAACTCCTCTGGCATAGCAAAACAAACCAAAAATTATGAACACAAACCCACCAATTTATTTTAATAAATGTTGTTTCTCTAAATCCATGTTTTAACAAAACAGACATTATATAATGCAACAATTTGCCACATTATGAACACATGACCAGATGCAATGATACTTCAAAGATGGTTAAAGAACTACAATGAAGGACACTGAACTAATAGAGTTGTGCATTTATGGGCCATAAAGCCCAGAAAAGTAAAAATTACTTCAGGATGATGAAGTTTACTTCAACATCTAATGAAAGAAGGACAGTCCATCCATAGCACAAGCTATGTGAATTTTAACTTTCTTAAGAGAAATTTCTGCAACATATTCAACAACCAGTGAAAAAAAAATTCTCCTCCAAATAATGCTTCTTCAAATGGCAGCAGCAAATTGGATCTATATAAATACATGTTAATATGTTTATTTATAAATAAAGATCCAATTTTAGATGATCTTTAAGGTCCCTTCCAACCCAAACCATTCTGTGATTCTAAGATAGCAGAAGGCTAATAAATCTGGTACAGTAGGAGAAACTAACCTTTTCCCCCTTCTTCCACTCACATTTCCCTCACTGTTAAGTTCATTACTGTACAGCACTGTTCATTAGTAGGATTATTTCCATGTGCACATCTCTCAACCAGGCAGGCTGCAGGATGAATACAGACCATGGAAATGAAAAAAGACTCAGGACAGATTTGGAGAACAGATTTTTCATGCACAGCATCTCAACAGGAGATGCTCCTTAGATTTCTTCTCCTTTTCTTAGCACTTTACCATTAAAAACACCCTCCTGTGAACAGTGCTGTGTCGTGAATTAATAGTCCATCTTCTGGTCTAAAATGGGAACTGCTGGTTTTGCAAAGCCCTATGAAGGCAAGTGCACTCATTTATTCAAACCCTCTTTTCCACCAAAATAAAGACACAAATCAGGACATTAGGACTGGTAACTTGTTCTGTGACTGCTTCTCTCATTTGTAGGAAAGCTCAAGTGCAAATGTTTTTATAATTAAATTACCCGTTTCATTAAGAAAGATTAAAGCTGCTTAGGATAGCTTACGATAATCTAGTTAAAGCTGTCTAATGAATGCGGAATAAAGCAGTGCATCCATAGAAGCTTTTTTCTTTCTTTTCATTCTGGTTAGTTCTTCCTTTTCACTCTGATTAGCACACACACTACTCGCTTCTCTCTGAATTCCCTTTATTTCCTTCTGATACCTCTGTCCACAAAGCCAAGTCCCTCAGCGATAAGAAATCTAAACATTAAGGATCTGCCTTCAAGGCAGATGGTTCATGGCTCAATTCAGGATTCAGATTCAATTCAATCTGAAACAATCAGAAAAAGTGGATGTACAGTATACAGAAGATTAAACACGTTCACATCCTGTCTTTATCCCCTCCCCACTTTATCTACTCTGTATCTGCTCTGATGTTCCTTGACCCAGGTGTGCTGATGGAATTTACTACCTTGGCAGGAAACTACTGCAGCAGAAAGATTGTACTGAGGGAAAAGAAACCCCTGCACCTGCACAGGCTGGGGTGACCTGCTGGAGAGCAGCTCTGGGAATCCTGCTGGACAATGAGCTGTCCATGACCAGCAGAGTGTCCTAGGGACCAAGAATGCCAATGGGGTGAATTGGGAAGAGCATTTCCAGAAGGTCACAGTGATCCTGTCCCTCTGCCCAGCCCTGGGGGCACCTCTGGGGTGCCGTGCCCAGCTCTGGCTCCTCAGCACAGCAGGGCCAGGGAGCTCCTGGAGCGGGGCCGGCGGAGGCTGCGCAGCTGAGGAAGGGCCTGGAGCATCCCCGTGCCCAGGACAGGCTGAGGGAGCTGGGGCTGCTCAGCCTCAGAGGAGCCCCAGCTGAGAGGGGCCCTGAGCCCTGGGTGTCCCTGGCTGCAGGGAGGGCTCAGGGCAGGGCCCAGGCTCTGCTTCGGGGCCCAGCAGTGGCACCAGAGCCACGGGCAGGGCCTGAGCCCAGCAATTGCCCTGCACAGGAGGCAGAACTGCTGCCCTGGGCAGGGCCTGAGCCCAGCGATTCCCTGCACAGGAGGCAGAACTCCTGCCCTGGGCAGTGACCGAGCTCTGGAACTGATTTTCCAGAGTGTTTCCATGCCTTTCTCCCTGCTGTTACCCATGTTAGCCAGACTCAGCTACCACAGACAGGTCAGCACAGGCTTTGGTCTCTCTTTCTCCTTGTAAATCTATGAAACAGGGTTATTGCTGCTGCAGCAGCAAAAAGCAACCTGGCAGGAAAATGGAAAACATCCATTAATTCATGTGCTCCAACTAAAACTCAGGCTTGAAATCACTCTGACTGTTTAGAAAGGTGGAACAGAGAACATGGACTTTACTACTGCTAATCTTAATACGGGACATAAAGCCTTCAATCCTGCACAGGATGGGGGTGGGACAGCTGTGCACCCTGCAAAAGGTTAAATCTCCTGCAAAAACGGGTTTAAATTTCAGGTGGCAGCTATTTAAGTACACAAACTCATTTTCTTTTTTTCAACGATGTGGCTGACTTGCACTTTTAGCAGGTAAGTAGGAACAATGTTGCTCTAAAGAACTTAAAATAAACCAGACAGACCAGCAATGCCCATAGAGAAAGAGCAGATGTCACACATACAAGGGAGTGTAAAAAAGTTCAGAATAATATGATTTGGAGACACATAAAACTCGCAGTGAAGTAAAAAAAGGTGGCTGAGTTTGCCAGTCACGGGACTCTGAATCACAGACCTGTTACAACAGTGCCTAAGAGAACCAGGGAATTTCTGTCTTCAAAACTCAAAAAGTTTTCCAGCAAAATACTTTTACGACAAAAGCCCCACTTCTTGTTTCAAAGAGACTGTATGATGCTACTCATGACTAATCAGACCCTATTAGTAAATGCTGAAAAGGGAAATAAATCCCATAAAGCAAAAACATAAGCCAATAGAATGCTGATATACTTCAAAGGGATCCTCCTGTAAAACAAAATGTCCAACTATAAAGTGGTGACTGCACAAAAATAGTTTCATCAATATATTATCTAACAGCCATGGAGTCATTACCATAAACTCTATGGCTTTTTTTAAATTTAATTTTTTTATTTTAACAGCGAGACTGTAAAACTGCAAGAAATAGGTGCAACACCCTCAATTTAAGTTGCTGCAACACTATTTTTACCTACCTGTCACCTTAATTTTCAGATACCATTTCAGAGGGGTGCTGCTGTTTGCATAATCCATTCAAATACTCAATAATAAAAGCACTGTAATAAAACTACTTAAGATTTAATTATTATTTTAACTCCAATGCTTTGTCAAGGGTGGAACTCCACTACCTTCAGTGATATAATTTTCCATCTGTACTAAGTGTGCCCAAGATTTAAGTTCTCATTATCCGTAATCTAATTGGGTATGGAAAAAATAAAGGACATTAGGGTTAAATCAAATTTAAATAAATCCATCTGAACCTTGAGATAAGTAGAAAGTTTGCAAGGGAACTAGAAAGCAAAAGCACAATAAAGATAAAGACAAAGATAAAACTGTTTGCTTTGTTACAGTCAACTAATGAAGACAAACTACTTAACCTTTAATTAAATAATTAAAGTGCCTATATATAAACACATGAATTTATTGTTTCCACCTGCTGCTATCCAGTAAGTACCAACTTATCCTGAAAGAGGATAAAACTTTCAATCAACAGCACCTTGAATTTTAAGGTGGAAGCAGCGAAATTGCCCAAGCAATTGCTCTTCTCCACAAACAAAGCCATTAACAGAGGATTTGGGAAACAAAATGAATTTTACAAACACATCAGTTTTTGTAATAATCCATATACGAATGTCAGCTGAGGTTATGTTCACGCAGGAGAATCAGTAGTACTGGAAAGGATAAAAAATGACATCGTAAGGCAGTCAAACAATTAACAACTCTCATGGAAAACATGCAGTAAGGGAGAAAATTATCCATATTTTCACTACTTCACATAACAGATCAATTAGAAAGGTATTTAATAGAACCACTTGCACCTGGAAACCCTGCAGCTGTTCTCCCCAGCAAACTAAATCAGCAATAAAGGACGGACTATGCTCTCTGGCACATTCATATCACTAAACCCTTTCAGCTTCCAAACTAGAGCAGCTGTATCCAAACTGCCCATGGAGAAGAGCAGCTGAGTCCTGCCTCGTGCTCCTGGATTGTCTGGCTGAGCATCAGCTGTCCTGGGCAAACCCAGGCCCTGCCGTGCTCCAGTGACTGAACAATAATGGGGGGTGACATTCCCGTGATCAGGGACATTTTTTGGCTCTGTTTGTCCCCCCAGCACTGACAGAGGTTTGATTATCCACGTGTGGCTCCTCCTATGGATCAAGTTTTCAGAGCCATAACTGATGGTGAGTTCATAAAGTTTTTCCTCAACACATGACTGTGTTTTCCTCCAGTGAGGAAAAGCTGAGAGAACTGGGATTGTTCAGCCTGGGGAAGAGAAACTTTGGGGTGACCTAACTGTGGCCTTCCAGTACCTGAAGGGAGCTCACAGGGAAAATGGAGAGAGATTGTTTGCAAGGACCTGGAGTGACAGGACAAGGGGGAATGGCTTCAAACTGAAACAGAGTAGAGTTAGATTGGATATCAGAAAAAAATCCTTCCTGATGAGGGTGGGGAGGCCCTTGCACAGGGTGCCCAGAGAAGCTGTGGCTGCCCCATCCCTGAAGGGTCCAAGGCCAGGCTGGATGGGCTTGGAGCAGCCTGGTTTAGTGGAAGGTGTCCCTGCCCACGGCAGATTTCTTGCCCTCTCTGATCAGATGGAATCATCTGCCAGTTCATGCTCTGAAGTTCAATACTAATATTAACTGGAGGGAATAAAGAGGTAAGAATAAGTGAGAGTGGCCTCTCTTAACACAATAATGACATACAAAACCTGCACAAAGTCTGATCAACAATTTTGGTACAAAGGCTACGCTTAGATTTTCCACAGAACCAGCAACAGCAGAAGACTTTAAACCTTGTTTAAAGGTTAACAAGAGCAGTTGCAGCAATTATACAAAATGCAGATTCAGGAGTTATCAGGGGTTCAACTCTCTGCTGTTCCTTTACAAAGTTCATCTTTTAAACACCACATTGAAGGTCATGCAACCACTTTTCAAACCAAAGCAACAGCTAGAAGAGTAGCAATGACTATTTAATTTATTTCAGACAAACCACCCAATTTTGAAAAACCCCAGCTATTTAATTTTTTTTTTTTTTTTAAACTGTGTTGCATGACTGAATAATCCAGATGGGCAAATGATCTGGGAAAATCTAGGCAACATAAACTCATGCAGTAGTGCACAAATGATGAAATGCAGCTTTGCCACCTTCCTTGGAACCATTTCTATTTTCTTATGTTACTGACACCTTGTATTTTAACCCAAGCCTCGAAAAACTGCACTCCACAATTAAGAATTTTTGTCAGTTTCTTTACAGTATCAGCTAAAACTGGGACTACAGTGACAGAAAAGGAAATTTCATGATGAGGTAACTGTGAACCCAGGGAGAAGTCTAAAGAGAATGCTACATCCCAAAGCAGAGCAGATATAGTTGTGATAATGCTCACGCTGACATTTGACTTCTTGGTGCCCAACGCCCAAACTGCAACCTGCAACCTTCTGCTACAAACCATGGGATTTGCTGGGTAATTCAGCTGAAAACAGAACTCCAACCAGCCTGCACAAATGCTGAAAGAAAGGTCTAACTTTTGTGGTGTCCTTTACCAGGACTTAGACCCATAAGTTCTGGTGATGTAAAGGTGCTCAGGATGGATAATGATTCACAAAATCTTCTAGAGGCAACTAAGAATTCTTTTCTTTAAAACACAAGAGTGAGGCTTTTCCCTGAAAACCCACTAAAAACAGAAGGTAACAGCAGAACCTCTTTCTCCAGAGAATCCTTTAGGATTCTTTAGAATAGGAATAGTTCAAAAGGTAGAGCCAGGTGCTGCTGCTGTTTCATGTGCAGACTCACTGGGAGAGCCAAAAATAAGATTTGACACACTTAGGCCCCTGCATCTCCATTCTTTAAAGCAATCCCTTAACAACCTGATGTCCAGATGTCAGAGCCTTGTTCTGGGAAATGAGATGCAGCCTGGAAAATCTTGAGGTTGAGGAAAGTATCTGCTGCTATAAAATGGGGAGAACAGCTTCTCTTCTTCCTTCTCTTTGTAAACCAAAGTGCCCATGGCTGCTTGTTTTTGCAGAGCTGAGTCCTTCTGAAACATCTCCCATGCCACTTTGATAGAGAAATACTCAGGGGTCCTGCTAGGCCTCTTTATTCCTCAAGGAACACATTGTTCCTTTTTTGGGGCTCCTTTGTCTGAACAAATTCAAGATTTTTCTTTTCCAATGCCCAGTTTTCCACAATGCCCACCCAAAGAGCTGCTATGTTGGCTTAGGAGAAAAGACAGGAAATAAACCACACTCTGATTAGGAAAAAATGACCTGTTCTACTTTAAAACTGCAACACATTGGCAAAGCAACAGCAGAAAGGCAAATCCATGTTTTAATTGCTCTGGCAAAGAAAAGAACACAAGGCCTTCTCCAGGGATGTCAGTCATGGCAGTTAATTAGTTCAAATGGGAAGAACTAATAGACTTTTAGGGGAAAAAAGCACTTTTGTGTGGTGGCAAAAGAGTACATGTGAGACTTACCAGGGTCTGTAAGCAATGGTATTCCTCTATTTGCACTACATTTGCTGCCACAGTTTGAAATAAGCAGCACAGCTGATGACTGGGAGTCTGATGCAATGTACTTACACCAAATGTTAAAGCCACTTGCCAAGTTTTTCTTTCCCAAAGCACCTTCTACCAGTAAAATGCCTATTTAAATCACCAGAGGGGAAAAAAAAAATCTTTGTCGGCGCTATGATTTTTCCTACTGCAATCCTAAATGGAATGCTGGAAGACAAATCATGGCAACACCACAAGATACTTGGTTTTTCCTTTTGTTTTTTTTTTTTTTGCTTATAAATGTACATCCCACTTGTAGCCTAGCAACAAAAGCAGCAGCCTGGGTGAGATGAGCCTGCTGCCGGGGCTCTCTCCTCAAAACAGGAGCCATCTTTGGAGTGTAACTTGACCAGAGATTTCATCATTCTGCATTAAAGCCAGCTCCAGATGTTAGAGGTCCCTGCAGCCAGCTCAGCTGTGTCAGCTTTGCTTTGCCACCTCCTCTCCCGTAGCACGAGGCACGTCCAGAGACGCCGCACGTGTTCACCTCATCTCCACAGTGAGGAAAATAAACCTCCTTTGCTAACCAAGGTTAGTGCAACCTCTCATTTCAGTCCTGATCGCTGCAAGCTTGTTTCTGCTCCTTGTGTTTTAACCCCCACCAATAAACTGCAGGAGGTTTGGCTCTACCCCAGGTATATTCTCAGCCCTCTTCTGTACTTTTTCACTGTTTCATATATCTTTTTCCATTCAACTGGTATTTTAATTGCACATTGGTACAAAGCTAATCTTCACCCTGCCCACCATTATAAAACAGTAAATTATTTATAATCCAATACACTTAAAAAAATTATTAATACTCATAATTAAAATTCTGTCTCTGGCTACCTGGTGTCTGACCTTGGAGTTATTTGGTGTGTTCCTCCCCTGGAAAGGATGATCCTGCAGCAGGGAGGCTTGTTCTTGCAGGCCTGGAATCTGTGCTGCTGCCACGCTGTGACACAGAGAGCCCTGCTCAGCGGACAGCAAGTGGGCAGGGGCAGGTTTTGGGGGTGGGTGGGGAAGCAGGGTGCTGGTACGTGTGCAGGGAGGAGGGGGCTGTGACAGTGCACTGCCAGCGTCCAGCCCTGCTTCCACGGGGACAGGGTGGCACATGGGGCTGGGAGCCTGGGGAAGGGATGGGATGGCACACGGGGCTGGGATCCTGAGGAAGGGATGGGATGGCACACGGGGCTGGGATCCTGAGGAAGGGATGGGATGGCAC
>VZRS01012631.1:61161-71292 GCA_013398055.1 Ifrita kowaldi
AGGAAGGGATGGGATCCTGAGGAAGGGATGGGATGGCACGTGGGGCTGGGAGCCTGGGGAGGTGACATGGGTGGCACGCAGAGCTAGGCCTCTATGGAGGGGATGGATTGGCACACGGGGCTGGATCCCTGTGGAGGGGACAAGGTGACAAACAGCTCAGGGCCTCTGCAGGGTAACAGAGGGGACACGCGGGGCTCGTCCCCTGTGGAGGGGCCGGGTGGACATTCGGGGCTGGACCCCTGTGGAGGGTCCTGGGGTGACAGATGGGGCTGGGTCCCTGTGGAGGGAAAAGAGGTGGCAGACGGGGCTGGACCCCCGTGAAGGCGAGAGGGATCACGAACAGAACAGGGCCTCTGCAGGGCTAACAGAGATGACAGATGGGGCTGGGCTTCTGCGGAGGGGCCGAGGTGACACGGGGGGCTGGTCCCCTGTAGAGGGGATGGAGCAACACGGGGGGCTGGGTCCCTGTGAAGGGGACTGAGGTGGCAGATGGAGCTGGGTCCCTGCCTGGCCGCCAGTACAGCACTGGGGGTGCCACCGGCGCTGGCTCCTCCGCCCGTCCCCGGCCACAGCCCATCNTGCTGGAAGGGACCCGCTGGGATCGTCAGGGTCCGACTCCTGGCCCCCCACGGCCCCGGCAATCCCACCGTATGCCTGAGAGCGTTTTCCTAACAAACGCTCCTTGAGCTGTGTTAGGCTTCCCTGCGGAGCCAAACCACCCTTTGAGTGAAGAACCTTTTCCTGATTTTCTCCCCTGACACAGCTCCAGCGATTCCCTCGGGTCCTGTCACTGGTCACAGAGGGCAGAGATCGGTGCTGCCCCTCCGCTGCCCCTCCTGAGGCAGCCGCAGACCACAAACCCACAGAATCACACAATATTCTGAGTTGTCAGGGGTCCCCAAGCATCATCGAGTCCAACTCCTAAGTATGGCCCATACGGGGACCGTGTTGAGGTCTCCCATCAGTCTCCTCCAGGCTGCGCTGGGTTGGGATTGTTGTCACAGGGTTGTTATCAGAAACCCAAGCTGCACTAATGCCCCCAGGCCTGGCGATGAGGGACAATAACCTGCCGTGTGTGAGGACAGCACCGCCAGCTCAGGAGGCTGCTCTGAAGGTCGCTCAAGTACGAGAGGCTTGTCGCATCGCTCACGCCTCGGAGAGGAGATAAAAAGTGCATTAGCAGGCAGATAACGAGTATCCGCATGTCACCGTCACCCTCTGCTCACCCTGGAGCGGGACATCCCTTCCTCAGCCGGGCTCCCAGCCCATATCCCTGGTGTCCAGTGTGGACACTGGGAAGGCAGCAGTTTTCAGGGCAGGATGCGTCTTCATCTCCATTTCAGCAATTCAAAGCTGCTGGCACCCAGTAATGATGTTCTGGATGCAGCTGCGGAGGAGGAAACCGGCACTGGGACAAATGGTGGCCTCCCCACTGTCGTTTTCCTTCTTTCTGTTATTTCCAGGGGTGGCTGGGCCGCTGCGACAGTAGAAGCACTCAGGAATTTCAAACCTTCTGATTTGTTTTTTCTAGTTCCCCTGAAGGTCACATCGGTCCTGTGCAACCTGCTCGCTCGTGCCCGTGGTCCGCTAATTCCAGATGTCCCGGGCGGGCACAGGGGGAGCACAGGGATGGAGACCTTTGGGATTGGTGGGGGCATGGTCACAACCGGGGGCGGTACCGGCCGGGGAGGGCTGAGCTGACCCGACCAGTGCGGACAGGACCGGACCGGGTCCGACCCGGCCCGGCACGGTCAGGTCAGGTCCGAGCTGTGCCATGCCCAAGCCCAGCTCAGCCGAGCCGAACCCGAGCCCAATCCCATCCCATCCCATCCCATCCCATCCCATCCCGGTCCCAACCGGATCTGATCCAACCCCATCCCATCACTGATGCTGAGTCCCCTGGCAGCGCGGGACACGCGTGCAGACACCGCGGAGCTGCTGCCCCTTTACAGAGCGCAAACTGCGCTCGTTCAGCTCTTTTGTGGACCAGAATATCACAGGAACGGGTTGCAAGTGCCATCTATAGCCCAATTCAGCTCCTCTGCTGAAATTCCCGTTGTAAAATCGCTGCTCTGTCCACAGGTCTCATCCCCGGAGGCGTGGCAGCTGTGAAAGCAGAGCAATCCTATTCTTCAACTCTTTGGATACAGGACTGAGCTCCCTCTCCCTGCTCATTGCAGGATACAGAGTGGGAATTTTATACTAAAAAGCCACGACTCTACCCAGGTACCAAGTGTTTGTGGAGTTGCACTTACTGATGAAAGCTTTGCTGTTAATACTCAACTTCTATGAAATTATATATATATTTTTTTCATAAAATAGAATTTTGTAGGCTGGAGTTTTTTTTCAGTTTTTAACTGAAAGCCAACTCAGTTCATGATTTTCAATAAAAAATTAAGAGTCAGCCTTCATTCTGACACAGCCACATCCAATCTCCTGTTCTATTTCCCCTGTGGCTCCACAAATTAAATCTTAGAGATAGAAATATGACAATTGCAGGTGCAAATATACCAGGTGAGAGTCCATCATGAGAGAGTAAAAACTGGCACTGATATCTTCGCACTGCACAACAAAATTCGTGAACAATTGATATATTTCCCTGCCAATGTCTAATTCTTTTTAATCTTG
The DNA here is from genome assembly GCA_013398055.1 of Ifrita kowaldi. Classification (NCBI taxonomy): domain Eukaryota; kingdom Metazoa; phylum Chordata; class Aves; order Passeriformes; family Cinclosomatidae; genus Ifrita; species Ifrita kowaldi. Next base: position 63,790 of record VZRS01012631.1, read on the forward strand.
TCAGTCAGATCCCAGTCTCCATGACCACTGACAGATCCAACACTGATACATCTGTGGTGGTATCTGGCCGTAACACTTATTGCAAAAAAACATGGCAAAAACCACCTTGTTCAGAAAATGGAAACAGCTGGATGTTGTGCAGAGAAATAAATTAGTTGTTGTTGGGTATAACTTGTTGTTGGTGTTGTTTTGTATGGTTTGCATCCTGAGGACTGATGTGTTCTGCCTCTAATAATTTTCTTGTATGCCAAAGATACCAACTTGTTAATCTGATTTAAAACCACACACGGACTTTTCTTCGCATCACAGCTGAAATTCTGCTTGCAGAGTATTTCATGTGGATATATGAATACCTAAATTCTTTCTCTGAGTTGCTACATGCAAAGCTGCACGAGTTAATCATTGCTCTGTGCTCAGTGCAGATGGTTTTGAACAGCTACAGAACTTCTCTTGCACTGGACGAGTCATTTCTCCCATTGCTGAGTAACAAATCTGATATTTTGCCATGGATCCTGAAAAGGCTCAGATGGCTCTGAGCGATCACCACCAGTTACTCATGAGCTGCAAACTGAAAGGCAAATGGGTGAATATGGGTAGTCACAAAGAATATCTGACCTCTCACTCCACGTCTTTCTTCATCTGCACAGATTTTCACACTAAAATATCTTTGGCTGCATTAAAAATGTACATCTGGATTAATCAAATAAGCCCCACCCCAGCTCCTTTTGAAGCATTCCTTTCACTTGCCTTATTTCCCAAGGGATATATCAATAAGATTCCTGCAAACTCCCAGTTGCATTTGTTGAACGAGGGATGAATTTAACCATCTGCGTGTTTCCACCTGGAAGAATTCCCAGACTATTACAGGGAAAATTCTTCCCTACACTTCCCTACACAGAAAAGGAGGATTTCTGTTCCTCCACGATTACTGCCTCATCTAAGAAATGAAGATTGCTGTATTTACTTTCCTCAAGCTTTCCTGTATTCCTCAGTGAACATTGGTGTATTTTATGGTTTTCTCCATTTCAGATTAGCCCTACGAGTAAACGTAGAGCTGCTGCACGTGCTTTTATGAACAGAAGTGTCCAGTAAGTGGCACTGCAGGACCAGGAATTCCAAACCCTGGGTTAAAACTGTGCAGTCAGAGTGAAGGCAAACGTGGGAGATGTCAAGACTTTTCTGCTCCATGAAAAAAGTAGTTGTAGAGCAGGGGGTAATGATGTGATGATGTTCCCGAGGGCACATGCGAGGATCTGGGGTGTGTTCAGAGGCTGGCCCTAGAATGTGATGTCAGGAACTGGCCTTGGCACCAAGCTGGCTGTTATCAGGCGTTTGCCAGAAGAAAGCAGCAGCATTTCTGGGAATTATTCATTAGCACTCAATGGGAGGTGCCTGTGTAGGCTTTGTGCTGGGTTTTGCTATCAGGAGCAGAATGCTGGGCGTGGTGAACCACATATATCCAGCATTTCCTGTGGTTTCCTGACGTAATAGACATTAATTTTATGTAGAAGATCCAAACTCCAGACTGGGACATCAGTACAGTCTGAGGGAGTTCAAGGATTGTTTTTGTAAATGAGCCAGCGATTTCTGTGAGTCTGTGTCAGTACACCAAAAAAAACCACCACCCTGCTCTCCCAGTCTCAGCTGATAAGGAATGAACTATTATCTTGGGAAATTTGATCAAACAGGCAAGAAACACAACAGTTTTTGGCAATATAAATTGTAATGAAACTCTTACATAAGCTGATAGAGTGTTACTTATAAAATCACTTCAGTGCTTTGGCTCCATCTGCAATATTTGAACTCAGTTCTAGGTTACTCACGCTCTACTGTGCCAAGCTAAATTAATGCATACTCAGTTTTCCTCTGTCTCTAGATGCACAGTTATATCAGATAAGAATGGAAGGGAATGAAGATGAAAAGCCAATCTTCATTTAGGAGGGACATAAAGCTGTGCTTAAAGGGATAAACCAACCTTTCAAGGGGATTAGGAAGCCATTTCCTCTATGATGTGGCTATTTTATAAATGTCTCGTGTGGGATCATTGCTGCCATGAAAGATCCGTGCCAGCTGCTGTTGGCAGCAAGACCCTTGACCAGGCAGAGTGATCTGGGATGTCAAAATACACCTGCAGGGGCAAGAGGAGGTGTAGGAACATCCCACAGGACACAGGGTCTCACAACTCCTTCAAACAGGCCTGACATTTTTTTTCATCAGCATTTAGGGACCACATATTGATTAATCCTTTACTTTCACCCCTGAGCCTTTCCCATGGCTTTATAAAGCAGTCAAAAATATGAGATCAAGGTGTGCCAGCACAACAATGACAAAATATGCCAAATATGACAAAACAGGGCACCACAGGACAACTGGGAATAGCATTTGGCACATGACAACACGCAGCAGCACAACCAGCATGGGACATTGATACCATGTCACAACCTGGTGGATACACCTGAAAGCTGATGAAAATGCCTAGAGAGCAGTGAGAGATTCATGGCAGCAGGAAATTCCTGGAAAGGTATGGAAAATGTCTAGAAAAACATGGCAAAGTCGTAGAAAACTACACGTAACTTGTGGAAAAATTATGGGAAATCCATAGAAAGGAAAGTTGAATTCTTAAAAAGTTGTGGGAGGACCCCAGGAAAGCAAAATGTGATGTGAGTTCTGGGAAAATTTGCTACAAATTCCCAGAAAGGTGGAGGGAATTTCCTATGAATTTAGGAGGATTTGCTATAAAGCAGTGGAGGAATCCTAGAAGAAAATGCACAGTTCTTAGAAAGCTGTGGGAAATTTCTAAAGAGCAGGAGGGAACTTTGGGAAAGCAGGAGGGAATTCCTATAAATAGTACACAATTACTAGAAAGCACCATGGAACTTTCTACTGACATGGAACTTATACCTGGAAGTCATCCCTGGTTTTAGCCTCTCCTGAATGGAGAGGACTGGTTTGATGGACTGAGAGCAGACTCTGGATGCCTGCGTTGGTGAAGCTGAGCCCTGACAAGCTTTGAGGGAAGGGAGCAGGGAGAATTGGGTGCTTTGGAAGGCCCCTAACTTTGGGCCAGATGTTGACAAGCGGATAATGAAACTCAGGGAACATTTCCAGGCTGGGAAAGTACAGCCTGTTAGAGACTGTCTCAGCAACAGGGCAGGGAAAAGCCAAGGACATCAAAGCAGGATGCAAAGAGGGAGAAGTTACTCATGTTAGGGGGAAAAAACTGTTCTGCCTGATGTGGTGGGACAGGCATGGAGGCTGGGGCAGGATAACAGATCCAGGTGAGCAAGGGTGAGATTGGATTTGGGATAATATCATCGTTTGGGGTAGTTGGATCACAGGGTTTTTCAAAAGTTTGAATGAAAGTTGCTTCAGGAGGAGTGGAGCAGCCCAATGTTTAGACTTTGGAACAGGTTCTCATTTGGAATATTGTTCCAGTGTTTTATTGAACTTGGTGGGATGCTTCTGACTGCCATCAAGCCCAGACTTGTGTGATTTGACTTGGACAAGCAGCCTTGGAGAAGAGTTTAATCCCAGAACCTGAAGGTGGAACCACAACATCTCACTGGCAGCAGGGCTGCCTGGGGAGCTGCAGATGGGAAAATGCTGCCTGAGACAGCAGAGCTGCAGGACTGGCACCTTTGGAGAGGTCTGGTCATTGCTGGACTGCTGCTTGACCCTGTCTGCTGTAGCTGGACCTGCTGTGCTCCGTGGGCACCGTGGGGCTGCTCCCCTTGCAGAGAGCCCTGGCTGGGCTCCTGTGGCTCCCTGTGGTGCAGCTCTGAAATGCTGCTGCCAGTCTTCACTGGGAGCAAGAAGTGACGCTTCTAATTTTTTGGTAAGTATTAGTTTAATTATCTTTAATTCAAGGATTTGCAGCCTGCCAGTGGCAGGGCTGTGGAGCCTGACCATGCTGGATGTGTAATAATGTGGATTTAACAATCAGATGTAGGGCAAACTATTGTCCACTTGCTGCAGGTACCAAGCACACTCTTTATCATCCCATCCTTGCACCAGAAACCCACAAAAATCTGCTCTTAAATAGTTCTTCTGTTAAACATTTCGTTGCCATCCATCAGTCAGGGGCTGGGCTGGAATACGGGTAAGGATCTATTTGATGCTGGCACGCAGCTCAGGAGTAAATCTGTAAGAGCAGCTTAGGAGGGAGAGTGCCACCTACCAAGCCATCTGCTGAGAAAAGTGTATTATCTGCAGTCTCATCCAGTGCTGCTAGAAATCACTGTCACACTCATCGCCGAAGAGTTTTGCTGCTAATATATCTATTTCTCCATCCCCTCAGAATTAATTATTCCTCAGATTAATTTCATTCTAATGAATCATTTGGTATCGCTGGCTTTATTTCATCTCTGAGATACTAATTAATATGTCAAAGCCATCGTTAACATGAAAACTGCTGTCATTTTCTCCGTGACTTTTCTTTTGATTCACATATTCAGCTGGTTTTTTTTTTTCTGAGGGCCTAAAATGTCCATCCAGTGTGGAGTGAAAGAAAAAATTAAAGCTGTACAGTAGTAAAAAATATGCATATGCAAATAAAGCCTAAATCGGGAGGGAATGGCCCAGGCTGTATTTTTGAGCTGACTTACTACTTTATGAGCTATTTCATATAGCAGGTCCTTAGCAATCAGCTGTGTAGGGTTTTTATTTACATAGATTAAAGTATAAAACCCAGAAGTACATCCAGTGTCTGCTTCCCACTGAAATGATCAGAAATTCGGAGGTATTCTGTATTTGTTGGTGTAGATTAGGTTTTAAAGCAATGTTGGTTTGCTGTGGATTTCCTGGCACTGTTCTGCTGTGCCGCAGGGATGAGGCAATTGGAGGATGCATTTTCCTTTCCTTAGAGCTCTCCTCTCAGCTATAATTTATTCTCATCATCCTCTGCAGTTTGGCTCTCTACCCACTCTGGAGGGAAGTGTTGGCAGGGCAGTAATCCCTCTCCTGCCCCGTATCTCTGGCAGATGGAAATCCCAGAAAGACAAGGGGGGAAATTTTAAGTTTCCCTGCTTGAGCAATTTCCAGGGTGATTTAAGATCCAGTAAATGGCTTTTGGATTGATGGAGCAGGTCGAGCTGCAACAGTAAGGTCACTCCAAGTATTCCTTGTGGGAAACTGTTCTTTCTCTGGTCCTGTGGGAGTGAGTGGGTGGAACTGGAAAAACCCCATAAAAAGTTACTGCATGAGCTCTGCAGATTAAATAACACAGTTATTGGCAGCATCACACTGAGTTTAAATTACCCACAGCTCCTGGGGCTGGGGACTTGTGCAGGTGACAGCTTCTGCTGGGATCCCTGGCAGCAGGTTTGGTACTTCTCTTTCTTTCCTGTCTTCCTCATCTCTCCAAAAAGAGCCATTTTGGTGTAAAATCTTGGGGGGGTTCCAGCTGAAACCTGCTCTGGGGAGATGCAGAGAGGGATCACCGGTGAGGGAGAGGGGAGCAGAGCCTGAACGGGCTCTGAGCAGGAGGAGGCTGGGAGGGGAACATGGAACAACCAGATGATGGTTTTCCAGCACTCCTAAAGCCTGGGTGTGACATGAGGCTGCCTTTTGAGAGGCTCTTGCCTGATCTCCCACAGCAGAAATCCTTTCTGCAGGCTCCATCCGCTGTGGGCCAGGAGTGGAGTTGGGCTCTCCTGGCTCGGAGTGGGGCTGTGCTGATGCATCAGTGCCTGAGAGGGGAGATGCCAGGGGAGCAGCAGTGCCTGGTCCTGCCTTCGGAGCACCCTGCAGCCAGTGCATGAGCTCCAGACCCTGGGAAGCAGCAGCACTGCACAGCAAATCCTTCCCGTTCATACCCTCCTGCACTGCCCTCTGTGTCCAGCCTGAATGAGCCCCCTCAAACGAGCCATTTAAATTCAGACTTTCAGACTTGCTGTTTCTCTCTGGGCTTTTTTGGTTTTCCATTTCCCTGCCAGTGTTCAAATTTTCTCACACACTTCACCGGTGACCTGATACCCAGGGATGCTCCGTGGCTGCCATTGGAAAAACAGTTCCCAAGTCACCCTGCACAAGGGCACTGATGTGCTTTTTGAGATCAGCCCTGCTGAACCCACCAGGCACTGTGGGCCAGCTGCAGTGACTGTAATCTACAGTCAAAAAAAAGTACCCACACTCAAATACTAAATATTTAGGCCTCTTGTCAGTGTTTGGGGGCTAGAAATCATTTCTTTCATTGATCCTTTCTCCCTGCTGATGGATCTTTATCATTCAACAGTGAGCTTGAGATCCTTGGAGATGTTAGCAATGGTTTTATTTTGCTGCTCTGTGCTTTTGTAGTCACTGCTGTGGTTTTCCTCATGGAATGCACAACATGATAATATCAATTTAAACAATGTGCTTCACTGATCTTTAAAAGACTTGAGAGCTGCTTGATTTCCAGGAACCCTTGACTTTTCCAAGAAGGTTACATTGAGGCTAAATTTATCTTGGCTTATTATCATAACCAGTTATTTACAAATCTGACAGCTCTTTTAGACACTATTTCTGATAATGTGCCTCAGCTGATTTCATGTTTAGTAAATCCCATGCTTGCAGACACAAAAAGTCATCCTGAGGGTGATGTGAGTACAACTTGTATCCATGTACTGTAATATATTTCGTGAATTCGGATGCCTCTCTCCAGCTCTAGTGAGTGCACTATTTTGTAGGTTAAAACACATCCAACTCTGAATGCAAGATCTGGGCTTTGTTCTACTCAGACTTGGTCTTCCAGTAGCTAATTTCTGCTTGAATTAAGATCATTTGGATCAAAGTGCTACTCAATATTTATATTTTTAAATCTTCATGTGGACTGAGTAGGACCTTCTCCAACCAGAGTCTCCTGGGAGAAGCAGGTGGGAATAGGGACACAAAAGCTTTCCTTTGCTGGGCATTGCTTTGATTCCAGCAGCAGTCAGTAGTGACTGAAAAGCATTAAATGAAAGTAAGCAGCTGTTTTATGTGGGTATCCAGGGAGAATTTAACAAGCTCTGTGATTGTTTCTGAATCTCCAGGAAACATCTGCACCATCGTCCTGTTGCTGACAGTTTCAGGCAAGTCCAGAGCTGGACCAGAGCTGATCCTGCCCACACTGGCTGGGAGCAGCTTGGCCAGAGAGCAGCAAAAGGAAAAATGACCCAACACTCGTGTAACTGCTTCCCAGAGTCGTGGCAATCTGCTGCCTAATCCTATCGTTAAATTTACCTAAATAAGAATAGGGGTTTAGTGGATTTCACTTTTGTTCCTCACCTGGGTATGAGTGTTAAGTCGTGAAAGTTTTTAGAGCTCATAAATCAGCTGGAGTGACAAATGGGTACAGCAGGGTGCCCTGGATGAACTGCTGGTGTTTGAAAGTGCTGGAAGGGCTTTTCAGTCAGGGCTGAGCCAGACCTCATGTTCATCCCTGGATTGGTCACACAAACTTGGAGAAGAGACAGGAGAGAGGCTCTGGCTTCTGAAACTGATACTTGAATTGCCAAAAAAAAAAAAAAAAAAAAAAAAGGAGGG
>VZRS01012631.1:71360-168589 GCA_013398055.1 Ifrita kowaldi
AGGGCTATGAGAGTCTTACAAGCTGCTGTGAGTAGGAATCCAAAAGGCTTTTTTAAATGTCAGATTCAAATGAAACCCTCACTCATATGAGCAGCATTAGGTCCTTCCAGTGCTGAATCCAGCCTCTTCCCCAGGAAAGGCCACTCCCTGGTAGAAATGAACTGAAGAGTTTGCTGGATGAGATAAGCAGATGCTTGAGAGCAGACTTCTCTCTCGTCTGCAATGTGTACCTCAGCATTTCCCTCCAATATGCCTCAAAAATTTTGCTTTTTGGGCGATTGCAAGTTGTGATTTCTCTTGGAATAATCCAGGATGGCTGTGGTTGAAAGTAATTTTAGGAGAGCCTCTGGAAGTTGTTGCAAATAAAATCAAGTGTGCTCAGTGGCTTCTTATGCAGGCAATGTTCCCCTCAGCCCAGGGTTTCTACGGAGAAACAGGAACGTGCTACCTTTGCAGAAAATAGATATCATGCACTAAACCTCACCTGTGTGGAGCTTTGAGAACAGGAGACAAAAGAAAAAGGATCTTGAAAATAGAAAAAGAAAACTCACAGTGAGTTTCATTAGAGATCTCGATTACCAAACAGCACAGGATTCATTTTCTTGTCTATTTTCACCCTCCTCTGGGGATGCATGATGATTAAAGGACAGGATAATAAGCAGGGGGAGGGCGGGATGAGAACTTGGTGAGAAGCAGTTAAAATTTATAAAAAAAGAAAGAGAAGGGGAAAGGAAAACAAGTGTTTCAGTTAACTAGTCAAGATTAGCTTAGCACTGTATCTGCTTTAAGTGACGTTATGAGAAATTACGGATGGCTCAAAAGCAAATTCACAAGTGCTGGACCCCACAGAATTCATGTTGACAACTTAGTGACAGTATTTGTTCTTGTAGGAGGTTTTTAAACCTCCCTGTGATGTCTTTTATATTTATTTTCTGATTTTTTGGGGGGGGGTAAGATTCCTATGCAAAGGTTGCAAATCAGCATGTTCATCTTCCCCTGCCTGTTGCAGCTAAGGTAAGCCAGAAAAGACCCTTTTGTAGGAAGAAGGATTTGAGGAACAGCGGCTCCGGTTTCGGTGCTCACTACAGAACGGGGAAGGTTTTTGCCAAGGGGTTTTGGAGGGAGCTGCGGGTCTGCTCGGACGGGCTTTCCCTGCCCTCGGGGGTGCCCACTCAGTTGCTCCGCAGTGTTTGTTCCTCTCCGTGCCCTCGCCTGAGCCCGCACGATTCAGCCGGGATGCGGAACCTGTCCGTGGGTTTTCCCCGCTCCCTGCCCGCAGGATGACGATGCCGTCCGCGGTATCAGCCGGGCTGGGAGCGCTGTGGGACCCGTGCAGCCGCTGCCCCCCGTCCGTGCCCACCCCCGGCGGGGCCGCGGCCGCCCAGGAGAGGGAGCCNCCGCGCGTCCCGCAGCTCGGGCAAAGTAATCCCGGCTGCGAGAAACTCCACGAGAGCCGCTCCCGGAGCCCCGCTCTGCCTCTCGCCCCGGCTGCCCGGGACGTTATTCCCCAGGAAGGCAGGAAAAGCTGCCCAGAAGAAGTGGCGCCCGACCGAAGATGTTAGAGGAGGCGACGGGGGGTGGCTTTTTGCCCGCTGCGTGCCTCCATGCCTGTCATTCCCTTGTCTTAATCCTTTAGGAAGGAGTCGCCAGGCAGACAGAGCGTTCCTGGAGGGGCGATGCTGCCGAGCCCTGCCCCGGGCAGAAGGAAGCCCGGAGATGCGCGGCCCGGGGCGGGCTGCGGGAGAATGTGAGAAGCTGCCTCCGCCTGCGCCTTTCCGAGAGGGAAAAAGCATGGTAAGAGCTGGACCCGATCCCTGGAGCGCAGCCCCGCTGAGCAGGAGGTGGGATTATTCCGGAGTAGTTATGGAGAGCTATAACCTGGCAGCGGAGTGTTAAAGCGACTTGTCCCTGCTGGAAGAGGACCCCACTGCGGGCATCGCCGGCGTTGTGGCCGAGGGAAGGTCACTCGGGTCCTTCTCCTCCTCTCTCCTCTTTCTTCATCTGGCAAACGACAGAAGAAAAAACTGGTAATCGGCTCTTGCCAGTGTTGGGAATACCGTGCCTTTTGCCTGGGATGATTTGCCCTGATGTGCCGCTTCAACGGGATGTACAAAGTGCGACTGGGACTGATCCGGCCAACAAAGTTTGCAGAGTGATCAGCAGGGGCCGTGGGATAGAGGGAGCTGGGCACACACCAGCAGGGTCCGTCACGCACGGTCCGACGGCACAGACCTGCTGCTCCCTTGAAAACTAACTCCTGATGGTCCAACTCTTGCTTCTCCCCTGGCAATTTACACTTTCAGGGAAAAAACCCCACATACACGATGCAATGCAGTGTTCCCGTGTTGGTTTTGTATATAAGATTTGCTATGCAATTCCAAAACTAAAACAGGAGGAGAGACGGCCCTGCGTCCCAGAGCAAAGAGGGAATCAGAGGTGAAAGGTAGGAGCCAGCATTTCTTGTTTAAGTCAAACTGAATAACCTGATCTACTTCTTACTGAAAACCTTTAAAACACACCTACTGTATGTTTATTTGTTTTGTCTTGGAAATGTAAACCAGTTTGGAACAAAGTGAAGACTTGCTTTCTGATACTGCCAAGAAACAGAGAACTGGTGCATTTTGTAACAGGAATGTACCGAGGAGGAAGGATGGAGTGTTTCATCAGTGAGACATTTAGGGAAGCAGAGAAAAGGCACCTTGTCTAATACGCTTCAGTAAATATGAAGGGCTGGTGCAGTGGACACTGGAAACACTCGATCAATAGTCTATTTAAGTGGGAATAGATGCAAGCATGGAAAAGTGATTGCTTTGCTGTGTGTGGGGTGTGTTTGCAGAGGACAGCAGCAGAACATTTACAGGTGAGCTGTCTGAGTTAGGCTACTCCATGCCGGGGTGGTGCAGTGTGTTTCTGAAGGGATTGCTAAAACCCCCTGTTTGTAGGGTTGACTGTGTTTGTGCATTTTCAGTTCCTGCTCGTAGAGCTTTCAGGATGTTGTTCAGGATGATTCAAAGAGGGTGAGGTCCGTCTGGGGGCGAAGGGATTGTAGGAAAGGACCTTTGGTCTGTTTGGTGATGAGTAATTAATGGACGTCTGATGTCTCTGATCTCTGCAAGGAGAGGAGTTGATGTCGTCATGAAAATCATGATATGATTTTCCCTCAGGAGAAACTATGACTTGGAACGACACCACTATGGACGGGGAAGGGTTGCTGGTGGAAAGGGACTCCTCTTCCTTTCGGATCCTCACGGGCTGCTTCCTGTCGCTCCTGATCCTCTCCACGCTGCTGGGAAACACTCTGGTCTGCGCAGCTGTCATTAGGTTTCGCCACCTCAGGTCCAAGGTGACCAACTTCTTTGTCATCTCCTTGGCTGTGTCAGATCTCTTAGTGGCAGTTTTGGTCATGCCTTGGAAAGCTGTGGCCGAGATCGCCGGTTTCTGGCCTTTTGGTTCATTTTGCAACATCTGGGTGGCCTTTGATATTATGTGCTCAACAGCCTCCATCTTAAACCTCTGTGTCATTAGTGTGGACAGATACTGGGCCATCTCCAGCCCATTTAGGTACGAGAGGAAAATGACCCCCAGGGCAGCCTTCATCATGATCAGCGTGGCGTGGACTTTGTCTGTGTTGATCTCCTTCATCCCAGTGCAGCTGAACTGGCACAAGGCTACGACCACGAGCTTTTTGGACTTCAATGCCAGCTTACAGGGTGTAAGCATGGACAACTGTGATTCTAGCCTAAACAGGATGTACGCCATCTCCTCTTCTCTAATTAGCTTCTACATCCCCGTGGCCATCATGATAGTCACCTACACCAGGATATACCGGATTGCTCAAAAGCAAATCCGGCGCATCTCGGCTCTGGAGAGAGCAGCAGTGCATGCCAAGAACTGCCAGAACCCGGGCGGCAACAGAAGCAGCATGGACTGCCAGCAGCCAGAGAGCAACTTCAAAATGTCCTTCAAGAGGGAAACAAAGGTGTTAAAGACTCTCTCGGTGATCATGGGGGTGTTTGTGTGCTGCTGGTTGCCATTTTTTGTGTTGAACTGCATGATTCCCTTCTGCGAGCCCACCCAGCCATCCAAGGGAGCAGAGGCTTTCTGCATTAATTCCACCACCTTTGACGTTTTTGTATGGTTTGGATGGGCAAATTCTTCCCTCAACCCCATCATTTATGCCTTCAATGCTGATTTCCGCAAGGCATTCTCCACCCTGCTGGGCTGCTACAGGCTCTGCCCCATGTCTGGCAATGCCATCGAGACTGTCAGCATTAACAACAACGGGGCAGTGGTTTTTTCCAGCCAACACGAGCCCAAAGGGTCCAGCCCCAAAGAGTCTAATCTGGTTTATCTGATCCCACACGCAATCATCTGCCCGGAAGAAGAACCTCTTAAAAAGGAAGAAGAGGGTGAACTGTCAAAGACCTTGGAGAAAATGTCTCCAGCACTGTCGGGTATCTTGGATTATGAAGCTGATGTTTCTTTGGAAAAGATCAATCCCATTACACAGAATGGGCAGCATAAAACCTGAACAGTAAGGTTTACTCAGCAAGACCTAATGGTGTATGTTGTAATAACCTTTTTGGGAAAAAAAAATAGAGAAGATTTCTTTGGTAAGAACCTAAGCTCTAAGGGAGAAAAATGCACATTTACACCAAGCCCAGAATCAATTTTCCTGGCATTCAGAGCAAATTTAACCTTTCAAACAATAAACAGAAAAAGATACTGGAAATTGGTTATGAAAAAGGATGCTAAACTTCTGTACTGTTCACACTGAGGAAAGTCTACAAATTTAGATACAGTGCAGTTACAAAGAAAATGTTGCTTCTTCTCTGTACAGAGAAACCAATTTCTAGTTAAAAGTGAGGCGAAAGATAAATGTTGAGTATTTAAAGATTAATGTTTACTAGAAGTTAAAAGATTGCTGTGTCTTGTGATAGTGGGTGTTAACAGGTCCTAATTAAAGACTGAGGGATTGTAAAGGTAGGTAGATGCCTTCTTAAAATTATTTCTGACAAATAATTGAGCCTTATAATGAGAATGGTTATTTTTAAAGCTTTGGGAAGTAATATGTTGATACCGGTTTTATTTATTTATTGTTTTAAATTGATATTTTTCATATGTTATAACAGATCTAGCTTTATTTATGTTATTTAAGATGTCTAAATAATGGGATATTTTTGGAGTGTCATAACTGCATTTTGACCAGTCAACCAGTCAGCACTTTATTACAAGCTCTGATAGTCTGGAGAGCTGGTGAGGGGAATGGAGGAATGTTCAGAAGCTCAGCAAGACATGAAGGAATCAACAAAACCGATGCTGTGTGGAGTTTGTTTGCTTGTGGGCTTTTTTTTAATTTTTAAGTGGGATTTCTTTCAAAAGATAGGACCAGAGTTGACTGAGTTGCGAGTTCTCTTCCCTTATAGAAATAAAAGAAATTGCTGCTATTTATTTTTAAAAAGTTTCATGTTACAGAGACTTTGCTAGAACGTCAAGTTTGTGGATCTGTAAATACCTTAAATATGACTACGACCTTAAGAAGAATCCAGTTTGGGGAGGAAAGCTTCTTAGATAACAATTCTTAGTATATAGTGTTTTGTATTTATGTAAGATAAACGACTTTCTCAGACTTTTCTTATTTCAAGTCTTGGATATCTTTTCTGAACAAACACACTGGGTTATAAAGGTAGGAAGGATGCCAAAAACCTCGTTATCAGCGGTGTTCCTGCAGGAGCACCTGGGCCCTGCTGTCTGTCTGCTCCTCTATCACAGTCAGATTAAAACCTGAGGTACCTGGTGCTTTACTCTGGGGGCTGGGAGGACGTTACACTTTAGGGATTGCCATGTCAATACTCCAATCAATAAGGAATAGTGCCTCATTACCATTTTGGATTAAAACGTTTCTAAATACGGATGGAACTGCAGCCTCCATCTCAAAATCCTCCTGTGAACTCCCAAAAAGTTGCCAATGTTTAATGAAAAAATCCTGCTACTTTTCCACTGTCCTTCCCTGCTGCTTTCCCTCTGTAATGCCAAAAGCAATCAGTGAGCATTAGCAACAGGAACATTGGGTGTTAATATTCAGCAGCATTCAAAGAAATCCATTTCTTTTCTGAATGGGAGAAAATGCCCTTTGGAGCAACTTTTTCGTAATATATATCAAAGAAAAATGTGTTGTTAGGAAAAGAGAACTGAGAGGAAAAAAAATTTAAAGTCTAACAAACTATATACATCCTGCATCAGGTCTGTGTATTTATGTATTGTGAATGTTTTCATAATTTTATTGCCTGTATGCTGCTTTCATACATATAATAAAATTATTTTGTGAACAGAAGGTCAAATAAAGCAATCTACATTGCATTTATTAAATACATGCTGGTTTTTGGCAGTTGTATTGATCGTGTTAAAGGGAAGGATGGTTCCTTTATTTTCCCATTTGCCCTTATTTGGGATCACACCCATGAGGCAGATGGGAATTTCTGTCAGAAGCAGAGGAAAACCTCCTTACTAGAGACCACTGAGCCCTTGCTCTAAAGGAGGATTTGAAAGCAGTAAAAGCAGTTTGTAAACAGCCACTCTCTGTTTCAAATGTTTAAGGCTCAACCTACTGGCGACTTCTATTTCAAAGATTATTTTTTGCCTTGGTGCAACAGCACAGTGAATTTGGTTTATAGCATGTTTTTATTGTCATTTTTCCTTTTCTTTTTTCTTTTTTTCCTCCTAAGCTGTGGAGTACTTCTCAAAGCCTGGTACAGCCCCACTGCTGGTGTCTGATTTTTGGGAGAAAATGAATCATTTCAGCAGGGAGGTGATGGTGGGTGCAGCTGAGGATCCCTCTGTTCCTGGCAGCCCTTTGCTTTTGCCTCTGTCAGCAGGTTCATTTTGAAATGAAGAAACGAATCTACATGGTCCCTTCTGCCTCGAGCGACACCAGCATGACCAGTCCAGCATCTGGGACTGGAGCTGGTGCAGGAGCTGTGGGAATGTCCAGCTCCCCCTCCCTGGGTGCTGCTGGGGAGGAGCAGGTCTGAGGTAAACAGGGCATCGTGGCTGCCTCCAACCTCTCTTGACTCCTTTGGGAAAATCTCCCAATGCTGGATTTTTTTGGGGTACCTTTGAGGAATTACTTAATTTCTTAAGAAGTACACAGGCCAAAGAGGAAGTTCTGTGGTTTCTTACTTATTCTGAAAACTCCCAGCAGTCTGATATAAAAGCAAAATACAAAGTATGATTTAAGGAGATTGTGTAAAGCAAGGTGCTGTTTTTGCACGAGTTCATAGGGGATGGTTTGAATTCTGTAATAAATGTTTGCTCTGCTTGACCAGGAGCTGTCACAGAACCTCCCTCCTTGCAGAAGGATCTGAGTTTCAGGGGGCTCTGTGAAGTTTGGTGAAGTGCTGCTGCTGTTGCTGCTGGGAGTGTCCCCTGGGTGTGAGAGGCTGGGGAGACACTTGGACGACTTTGTTTTATTGTTTTAGCTTTCATTTGATTTGACTGATTTTTGCTTCTGACTCCTTTTCCTTCCATACATTTTAAAACAACACGAATTGGCCTTGATCCTCATTTACCAGCATACCCCATTTATCCTTTGTTTTCCAGCCTTCCCAGCAAGTTCCTCTACCTGTCCTCTCTGCCTTTCCTCCCATTACTGCCAGAGCCTTTCTGTTGCCTTGTTTGGCATTATTTGCCCTGATAACCCTTTGCTTGGAAGAAACTCCAGATTAAAATCCTTCCCCCCAGCACAGCCAAGAGTCCCCTTCCCACAGCCTGCTCCCAGAAATGCCTCTCTTACCTGTTGCAGAGCCTGGACACCAGTCTCGGGGGTGACTAGAAGGGACAACACTGCTGACTGCTGCTCTATTTATGTGCTGAATTAATTGCTCAGGAGCTGCACTCATTACCTGCTCTGTGCCTGCTCCCAGCTGCTCAGAACCAGTGGTCTGCTGGAGCTGCTGGTCACACCAATGTCAGGGTGCACCCCGGGGGCTGGAGGAGTGCCAGGCCCTGTCTGGGCACTGTGGAGCTGGTAGCAGGGACCTGCCTGATGAGGTTTGGCTGGAGTAGCCTGTGAGTAGCCCGGGAGGAGCGCTGGCTGTTCCACCCCGGCAGGCGGCTGCTGCTCTGGAGGATGAGCAGCAGGAACTCATTTCTGAGAGTGTCTTCCCTGGGTCAACTTTGGCCACTTTGGTGGAACAGCTCCCCAGGAAGGTCTTTTCTCACCATGTGTTGCCATGAGTGGCTGGGCAGTGGCAGTGCCACAGAGGAGCAGAGAAGGGCCAGGACACCGGGATGTCACTGCTCCCACCAGGACAGTCCCCACATCTACCCCAGGCACTTTTCTCCCTGCCCTGCTCACGCTTTTCTCCCTGCCTTGCTCCCCTCCAGCAGTATTTTCCTCTGCAGAGTGAGCCTTGCTGTGTCCCTTTCCCATGACAGGACATGAATGAAAGGTTACCTGCAGATAACCCAAGGAACCTTTTTTTCTGGTGTTGCTTCCTCGTGACCGAAGGTATTTTTCTGTTTGTGGATGGAAGAGGTTAATAATTCACCTGATGGCCTTGATGAAGGAGCTGTTTGCAACGAATGAGCTGCAATCACCAGATTAAATCTGAATAAATTTCTCCCCTTCCCTCGTCAAGCAGTTTATGCTGATTTGAGTTTCTAACTTAACAAAGCATACAAAAGATAGAGGATGAAAGAGGACTTTGCTGAGGTACAGGTTTAATGACACTGTTATTGAGACCCAATCCTGGATTTTTTTCAAATCAACAGCTTTCAGAAGCAACCAAATCTGCTTGAAAACTCAAAAACCTGCTATGATTAGTATCTTGAAAGGCAGATTATTCCAGTTATTATTTTCGTTTCTAGTGTAATGATAGCAGAGTGTGTTCCTAGCGATGAACACGTGGCCTATGTGGCCACACAACGAACGTGACTTAGACAGGGAACACTGTGGTATTTTTTTCATAGCTTTTAAAATATGGAAGCACAAATCCAAGGTGTTCTTGCACTGGTCTGTTGTAGTAGAGGTGATCTGTGAGCCAAGTGCTGGGTTCCAATCTTGGATCAGGTGATGATCCCATCTTTGAGAGAGAGTCTGGTGCTCCTGCCACACTCCAGATCTCAGAGCTGGGGTTGCACTGTGCCATGAGCCTTTCCTGAGGGATCTGACGAGCCCTTGTGCTGGCCCTGCCCAGCCACCGCTGCCAGCATCTTGCTGCAGGTGTAATTTTGGGACTGACGGTGCAAATCGAGCATACAATGGTTATATAACAGCTGTTTTCACATTGGTTGTTGTTACAGTCACGGCCAGAACGAAACAGCAAGTTTCTGCCATGCTTTTTAAATTTGATTTCTAGGAAAAAGCTCTGTGCCATAATACAGGAGAAAGCTGCTGGCCCTGCTGTGCTGGTGGCCATTGCTTTTCTATTGCAGTTGCGTTTCCCTTTTGGTTGTGCCAGGCTGTTCCTCCCTTTTTCAAGGAGGGGTGTTCCTGTTGGTTTTCTGGTGAAGGAGTTTCCTCAGTGCCTGGGTGAAGGGTGGCAGGAGGTGCAAATCCTGGTACCTGCCACCCAGAGCTGCAGCCGCACACTTGGACCCACCAAAGTCCCGTGATTTGTGTCTGTGGCCTGGCTTTAGCTCCTGTCCCCCTGGGTTGGCTTCACCCAGGATGGAAATGTGGGAATCAAAGGATTCCCTGGGTCTGGTTCATTATCACCCTGTGGAGCTGCTGAAATGGATGATTCGGGGTCAAAGGGGCATGAAAGAGAAAGGGGCTCCAGGGTTGGCTGCAGGGGAGCGGGGCCGGGCTGGTGGCACTGGGCAAACCCCGTGCCCAGGTGCCCTGCCACAATCCTGGGCATCCAGAGAGGGATGAGGGAAGAGCCCAGGTCCAGGGCAGACCCCAGGACCAAACCAGCTCCCAGTCCCTGCATTACCACAGGAATAGCTCAGCAGGGAGTGCAGCTCCTGCTCAGAGCCAGGCTTGGTGCAGCCTCCAAAGTTGCATTTTTCCTGTTTGAAGAGTTCCCACCCAACAGGAATAAAGTGTTTGTGGGTTATTTAAAATGATGACAGAAAACTCAAATCAAAGCAAACAATCAGAAAAAGTGTTGTTTGTATATATAATTTTTTACATTTTTGAGATTATTTTGTTTTTGACGTACTTTACAGTTTGCAGCGCGAGATTTTTAAAACTCAGATCTCCGGTTTGAATATACTGACAAGGAAATTAAACATTAAAAACAAAATGAAACAAGTTAATATGACTTGCGTTAAACCATTGCATTGGTAAAAACTCTTTCCTGCTCCCATCCCTCGATTTTCAGATAATAAAATTCTACTAATTTCACATGTTCCCAAGACAAAAGAATTTTTTTGAGATCTTGAAAGAAGAGAATGAGGGAAATATTTGCTTCCCAGATTGTCCTTCCACTGATGCAAGCAGAGGAATCAAACATTTCACTGACCTTTGCCACCATGGCCAAGTTTCTCTTCGTTTCTGAGGGAATTATGGATTCAGACACCCAGGCAATTCCCTCGGTTTTCATTTTATTTCTCTGTTAATAAGAGAGTTCTCAATGGTGCCAAGTTGTTAATGATTTGGATGCCACTCTGTGTCAGCACCAATAATTTATTTCCATGTGTTCATACACAACATCCATCATCCTCAATTAAAGGATTCATGGAGCTTGTGGAAGGGACAAACGGTGAAGTTAAATGAGGATTTCTTTGTTACAGAAGCAGGAGGTGAACCAGGCCTGCATCATCTGCATTTAAAGGACAAACCTGTCAGGGCTGATGGATCTTCCATGCCAGCACTTGGTGCCAGACAGATGAAACATTAGAAATAAATAGTGAAAACACACTTTGAAATTGCATCGTAAAAGTGCTTTAAATAATAATAAAAAGAGATTTAATGATACTGTTATGTACTTTTTCACTTTCTTGTTTACGAAGCTTTTGTGGCTGTTTCTGTCATGATTTCAGAGTCGTAAATGGGACCATCCAGTTTCCTTCTCTTTGCTCTTCTGTGCTTGTATCAGACTTTGATACGGATTTGTGTTCTCAGCTGAACAGACTCTGCTGCTGACGCCTCCTGGAACCCTGGATCCCACCAGGTCTGTTGGGATGTGGGACAACAGTGAAAGGAACCCCCTGGAAACAGCTGTTTTTGAACAGTGGGAAATTATTTTTGTGCAAAAAAGGGCATTTTCTACTGGTATCTTTTTTGTAAGTCCTAATCTATTTTCATATTTTTCCAGATTTATTTGCGAACAGTTTGAGTTAATTTTCTCGAAAGCAAAATTTACGGCTCAAAGAACAGCAGTATTTTTAAAGTGAGAAAGATTATCACAGTTAAAATTTCAGAAAAGAATTTAACACCATTACAACCCTTATAAAGCAGAACATTTTCAGTGCATTTTGTTGACGTATGGCATTCTTCAAAAAAGAGAACAACTTCTGATGAGAACAGTTTAATGCACAAAATTCCAGTCATGTTTCTTACTTGCTTGAGAGGATAAAATATAGTGATAGGGAGCTTTGGGATAATGTGTGGCTCGAGTAAAAGCCTTCCTAGCAAACAGTGTAGGCAGTCACATTTAGACATTTAATAATTTCATTTGTGCTGTTTAGTTCCCCTCATTGTAAAATATTGATTATATTTTAAAAAATTGATTAAATGAGTATGTGAAGGTAGCTATCATTATAATAAGTGTAATTAATTGGCCTTTTGCTGGGAGTCTCAGTGGACCTTTACCCCTCTAAGTGGCATTTTTGTACCCAGGCTACAGCACAGGAATTCCTGCCCTTTGTGACTGTCTTGCTGCTTTTCAGCATGAGCAAATTCCTTCTTCCCCCTTCCCTGTCTTTTAGGCACATTCACTCCTTCAGCCTCTTATTAGGATGAAGTAAATTGTAGGAATGAGTTTTCAACATGATTTTAACAGCATGTTTGCAGGCCAGCCAGGCACGGTCTGAGCTGCACTCTGACCCTTGGGACATCCCTGGCACTCACACCTGTGCATGGATGCAGCATCCCAGGGATCCTGTTTGTTGGGATCTCCCCACTCACATCCCGAGGTGAACGCTGCACATTTTGGGGTGGGATGGGGAGAGCCCCCTCAGTGAATTGACTGAGGCATTCTCAAGAAAAGGCCAAAAAGTTGATGAGCTTGGTTAGTGACTAAACTTATCCCCTGGAATGCTGCTCTCCTGTGCTTCCAAGAATCTGCCCTTCCCAGCTCAAAAACCACCTGCAGAAATTGATTTTATTTTGCAGCATTTACCCAGCTCTGGTGTGCAAACACCCTCAATTTTGACACGTGGTTGAAGTAAAGACCCGGCTGCACAATAAAAGCAAAGAGAGTATAAAGTTCTCCATCCTGACACCCAGGAAAAGAAGCCATTGGCGAAGGGCTGGATTCCCACCCCACTGACAGGGATGTAAGGCAGGGAAAATGCCCTGAGTGTGCTGAGTGTGAGCCAGGAGCCCCAGCAGGATCTCACCCATGGCAGTGCCCATCCATTCCCACTCCAGGAACATCACCATGAAGGAAACACTTTGCACACCACAGGCTGCAATCAATGGGGCGTTCAATATTTCCTTCACTTCTCAAAATGACTGGTGATTCCTCTCCACATCCATTTGCTGCCTGTGCTCGAAGTTAAGTGTAGGAAGGAGTCACCAGTAAAAGCCTCTGGGGCTTATAGTTCAGCTGGAGGGGAAGCGTGGGGTGTCTGAGGAGAAAATACACTTTTCCCTAAAATGAAAGAGCTTCACGGCTGTTTTAGTTTATTATTTAATTTTTTTATTCTATTCCACTTTATAATGTGATTTTATTTTACTGCTTTCCCTTGCTCACAACTGACACAAAATCATTCCCGAATGCTAATTTCCTCCGTGCCTTATATAATATTTTTAAGCTACAAACACCTGTAGATAATGAAGGCCAGCTCACTTGTTAGGGTGAGCAAAAATAATGCCCCAGAAACAATGCCCAGGGAAACCTGGAGTCATTGAGCTGAAGAGAAAGCTAATATTAGGAAGGAGGACCTTCCTCTCTGGGAAGCTGTTTCTGCCCTCAGAAGTGAGGATTTCCCTTGCTTGGACTGAACATCTTGTTTTATTACAAAGGACTCCCTTAATTTCTTAATTTGCATTGTCTTGTAACATTGCTTCTTTTTTTAGCAGCGAGTCCATGTTTAGTTGTCTCCGTAACTCAAGGGCACTAAACAGACTGTAATTGTTTCAACAGCTGAATTAATCAAAATACTCGTTGTATTTTAGTTCCTTAAGGAAAATAAAAGGATGCCATGTAATGCTGCAGAGCAGTTTCTCAGTGCTTAAGTTCCCTCAGGCACTTGTGGGTCGCAGCCTGCACTGATGCGTGGGCGCAGCTCAGGTTGTTGCTGGTATAGACAGTCCACAGAAAAGTTGTGTAGGAAAAGATACAAATTAATAGGTCTCATGGTCATTGCAGACAGATCAGGGGATATTCACAGTGCTTAGACTTCAATACTGTGATTTCTGTGATTGTTATTCAAGCCAGCACCCTGTGAGGAACTCGGCATGTCAGGGAGGACACGGTTCCCGCTCGTTCCCGCAGGCTCAGGGTGTGATGCCATTTCATACTTTAATTCCAGCTTGTTCCAATCTATCACATCTGTCTCAGTGGGAAGCAGAGATGGGAGGAACATCCACGAGGAGGTTTAAGTGTTGCTTTCAGAGAGTCATTATCATTTGTCAGTCTTGGAGGAGCTGCTGTTATCACACAGGGCCTGGATTTGTGCGGTTGGGAGATGCTGTGTTCGGTTTGGTCTGAGGGTCATCGTAATACTCCCCAACTTATCTTCATTACAGCTGTCATGTTGTGCCCCCTGCTTTTTACAAGGGGGAACAGTTTTAAACTAAAAGAGAGGAGTTTTAGATTAAGTGTTAGGAAGAATTTCTTCCCTGTGAGGGTGGGGAGGCCCTGGCACAGGGTGTCCAGAGGAGCTGTGGCTGTCCCATCCCTGGAAGTGTCCAAGGCCAGGTTGGATGGGGCTTGGAGCAATCTGGCATGGTGGAAGGTGTCCCTGCCCATGGCAGGGGGTGGAATGAGATGAGCTTTAAGATCCATTCCAATCCAAACCAGTCTGTGATATGTTGGCACCCCAACCAGCTTCTGCTTCCTCTGTTTCTTTCTGAAATCAGCCTCTCCCATAAAAAAAAAGAAAAAAGAGAATTGCCTGCAGGAATCCTTCGACAGACAGATTCTTGGGACAGGGTCAGCTAGTCCTGAATGCTCCTTTTGAGTAGATGGAGACATCCCCACCCACACAGCTGGTGTGTGAGGACTGAAGTGTGGGTGCTACCAGAGCAACCTCCCGCGGTCCCTCCTGTCAGGGAGCTCCAGGGGCAGCTCCCATCCCTGGCAAGAAACCCTTGCTCTGAGCTGCAGAGGGATTAACAAGGCTGCCCGGGTGCATCTCGGGTGGGCAGAGATATTTAAAGAAACGTGGCGATTTCAGGAGAGAAATGTTGCTGGTCCACTCCCACGGACTCTGCAGCTGCCCTTGGGATGCTCAGCAAGTGCTGCCTCCCTCAGCACAGAGCCCTGATGGAGAGGGCACCCACAGCCCCTGCCCCCAAAAGCTGCCCAAACTCCCTCCCTGTTACCTCCCTGCCTGCAGCTCAGGAGCTACATGCTGGGATTTCAGTGGAAGCCTTGATTTTGTTCATTCTGCAGCCAAAATTAGGCCAGCAATGCTGCCAAGAGGCACATTTTTTTTTGGTTTGATACGTGGAGAATGCATTTTTAATGCTCTAAGTGCTGTTCTCTGCCATTGGACTCCCATGTGATGCAGAGATGCAGTCAGAGCCCTGCAGTAAAACAACATTTTCTTCCAAGCAGGATGGAGAAAAATACAGCAAATAATATTTTTTCATTAAAACTGAAAAATATTACTTTTAACTGGCCAGCTTCTGACCTTTCTCAGATCTCAGCTGCCAAATAGTAATTCTGTCTTGTGAGGCTAAAACTGGAGTAAGAACAATTTTCTGATCAAAACCAATGTTTACCACTGCAGGAAAATTTGTGTGTCTAGACAAGGGCACCAACCTTTCAGTTAATATTGAGAAACATTATTTTATTTTCTTCCATTGTGGTCATGCTGTGAACTACTCTCCAATTGGAGAGAAGACTTGTGATTAACTGTGCAGGCTTCAGAAATCTGAATTCTGAATTGGGCAGAGGAGTTTCAATACTGAAAACCACCCTCCAAAAAATCCTAAAAATCCTTCCCCACCAATTCAGAACTTGCTGTGAGGTGGAAACAAACATATTTGATTCTGGGACATCTGTGGTTCCTTTCAGCATTACCTCTGAAGGTGAGGGATTTTCTGATTGATTTCCTGGTCACACCTAGAAAGGTGAATCACGACCCAAAGAATTAATGAGTCACCCGAAACAGAGTCACATAAAATTAGGATGTTTGCTGGAGAACAATGAGTTAAGCAGGCAGTAAAAGTGTTGACTTTATTGTGCTTTTTGTTCTCCTCAGCCACGGGCAGGAGGAGGGAGCCGGGTCTGGCCGTGCCACTGCCGTGCCACAGCACACTGACATTCAAATGGGCAATTCCCAAACTCCTGTCTCGTGGCGAGGGCTGGGAGCAGCTCTGCCCTGTGGGATCAGTGTGGAGAGCATCTGGTTAACTTGGCTGTGTCCTTTGGAGCTGGATTAGAAAGGAGCTCGGGCAATCCCTGCTCTGCCCGGGAGCACTTTCTAATCAGCGAGTTTAGGGAAAGAGACGATGCCAGATGAGCAGCTACTTAATTCCTGGGGCATCCTAGAGCATGCAGAGGGCAGGGTGCGTGATTATGAGGGTCTGGACAACTGGTCTCTGTCTGGATTAATGCAAAAGATGTTTCAGCAGAGAAATGCAGAGGAATGAAGCCTCTTGAGCTCTGAGGAATCTCAGATTTTCACCGTCGGAATTTATTGTGTTTTCCATTCGAGGGCATGGTTACATATCTGTGTTTGTTTGAGACAGGAGCCTCTGTCTTAGGGAAATTGTACATTTGAAATTCTCCCATCAAGCAAAATGCAATTGGCTTCTTCTCCTGTTTCCTGCTTAGCAGAAGAAACATCCCCTCCTGTGGGGATGCATTAGCAGGGAAGAGGCTGCACACACGGGGAAGAAATGCTGGAGTCACTCGGGGACAAATGTTGATCTATTACAGCTGAATAAATCCACAGTAATATAATTTACTCCCTGGGATTTGCATTAGATTTATCCTTGCATATATGAGATGGCAGAGTCCCCCTGCTGATTAGCAAAATGCGATTGGGGTGAGGCCCAGACCACCTTAAGACCGTCTGATCTTTCTCTCAAAAGACCCTTTTTTCAGTCACTTATCTCTTCGCCGAGCCTCAGCCTTTGGAGAGGGATTTTTCTGTGCTGGATCTGTGCCTCAGGCAAACCTACAAACTCCTATAGTGTCAGTCACAGCAGTGAAGTCAATGCAGCGTAAGAGAACAGGAGGAAAGGAAAGTTGTGTTTCCCACATGAAAATTCGGGGCTGTTGTGAGGGGAAGCTCGAGGCCTGCTGTGTTTTGGAGCAAAGGCAGACAGTTCTGCAGGTGGCTGGGTCTAGAGGTGCCTTCTGTTGGATTTTGCTGTTCCATCAGGGAAAAATACACCTGAACTTCAGGAATTTAGGTGTCCCTGAAATTACCTCACCTTGGGTGTGCTTGGGAGTGTGTGGGCACCTCACAAAAAACCTCACCACACCACCAAATGTGCTCCTTCTCCTTCCACCTGGATCCCACCTCACCTCCGCTGAGCTTTTGAGCTTCACCTAAGACGAAGTCTCCAATTTTAAGGATTTATTATTAAAAAAAACGAAGAGGGAGATGTTCCATTTGTGCTTGTTAGATTGTTAATAAAATGATACACCAGAATGTGAGAAAGGGAAGATATTGCTGATCACTTGCTTCCATGCGTGTGTTTAATGAACAATTGTGTGCCCAAGGTGATTCCAGCGCTGCCATCCAGGAACGGAGATCAGCAAAAGTTTTTCCTATTAAAGCTGGCACAGCTTTAGAGGGCTTAAGCAACAGAAATAAAAAGGAAAACGAGCAGCTGGAGGTCCAGCTCACACTGAGGCAAAAGATGGGAAAGAGACATGAGGGATTTGGTGAATTTGCAGAAAAAAAGGAGTTGTGTCCCACTCCTAACATGCTGCTGACAGCACAGAGCGATGCTGGGGAGTTGCTGCTCCCACTTGTGATGCCCAGACCTGACTCCAGAAGGTTTCCCTGGGCAGAATCGTGGGGGAAATCAATCCCCACAAGGCTGTCAGCCTGCACTGCAGGATTTCACACCAATTTTGCCTCATACTAACAACATACCCAACTCGTGTTCCCAGCCCACCATGAGGAGAGCTTCTGCTGTCTGGCTTTAGGCCTCACACAGGCAGGAACTGAAGCAGGAACGTGAAGCAGGAATTGCTGGCAGCAGCTTTGCAGGATTGCACGGTCGTGCAGAATGTTGTACATTTAAAGTAATCTGTGATATTAAGATACAAAATCTGCCCTGTGTAAGTCTCTCTGAACAGGAGTTTTGATGATGAGCACTGTACAAAGTGCTCTGAAATAGAAGCAAGCTGCATTCTGGCTCTGTGTTCCAATTAGACGTGGCCTTTTTGAGGTACTAAAATGAGTGTGGAAAGCGGTAAAGAATTGTTTAAGTTATTTTTTATGCCTATAGGCATCATAGTTACTTTTTTTTCCCCTTAACTGACTGAAAAAACCCACTTACATGACCCTGTTTTCCTAATGATCCCATCAACTTTCCAAACCCAAGCTTAAAGAAAGCAATTAAATTGCTGATATTTATCTGAGCCTAAAAAAGCAGAATTCTTACAATTCTTGTGTCACAGAAACTGAGAGGCAGCAAAAACATAGCAGCTCCATGATTTGGTTTTGCTGACGTGCTCAGGCAACGAGCGTGACATCTTGCAGGGTCAAAGAAAGATTTTTATTACCAAAACTGAATGACAAACCCAGAGTTCCTTTACACTATTCATTTCCATTTCAAGCATCCAGGGCTTTTGATGAAGCTGATGGAAGGGAGAAAGGCAGGACGTGCTTAGATTGAGGATCTGAGTTTGTCTGAAGGAATCTAAAAACGGGTTAGTTTTCATTTCCTGGAGAATCTCAGAAGGAACAGGCTCGTCAGTTCACAGAATCACAAACCACAGAACGAGCTGAGTTGGAGGGGACCCACAAGGATTGAGTCCAGCTCTTAGCCCTGCAGGGGACTACCCAATAAATTCCACCATGTGCCTGAGAACGCTGAGTTCTTTTGTCTCTAGATCCCAAAAGTGTTTCTTCTGTTTTACTGATGTATATTTTCTTCCTGATCCATTTCCCCAGTGTTTGAAGACTTCTGCAGAGACAACAGAAAGCCTGGAAGATCTACTCCACTGCCACACTTGCAGGATGACCTCACAGTCTGACCACCCCAGACATGATTTTCTTCTTTAGGCTAATGCTGGCTTGCTTATTTCACCCTAAAGCTCACAGAAAGCTTGGGCAAGGAGAAAAAACCCCATCCAGACTGATGGAAAAGCTGCAGTCTCAAAGGGAGAGGAAGGAGAAGTAGTGAGGGGACTCTCTGAGAGCATTTCCATCAGCTGGGGTGAATTTCTGAGTCCAATTCCGACCTGTGAGTAAGGCTGTGACAACTGTGGAATATCCTCCTTGTGGGTGATTTGGGTGAAGCACAGAACTCTGGCCCTCTCCCTGGTCCCTCCAGCAGCAGGCAGAGCCCTGGGGTTGTTTGTCCCTTGCTGTCCTGCCCGTGCTGGGAGCTTTATGTACCTTGGGCAGAGCTGACAGGCTCCAGATGGTTGGGATGGTACCTTCCAGAAGAGTCAAATCGTAATTAAAAAAAGCCACGAGTGGTTTTGAAAGCAATAAGGTAATGTTGCTGTAGCATGAGGGACCTGGGATCAGAAAAGCAATCACTTTTGGATAAGTCATTCAACCATTTAACCTTCTTAGCATCTGAGAAATCCCCTGTAATGGACTCGTGGTTATTTAGTACCTCCCCCATCTGTGAGGCAGACACGAATATTGTAATTGTTTTATTCCTCTTCATTCTGCTGTCAGTTAACCACTGTTTTCTCTGCTAGATAACAATAAAGCTGGTGTGAGTTTTACTGTGCTCTGATACATTGCCCTCTAAATGAGAGGAGATCACTTCATCTGAATGTCAGGCTCCAGTGAAGGAAGAAATGAACACGAAAAGCAAATAGCCCCTTGAAAGAATAGTTCCAAAATCAGAATTTATAAGTGTACAGTGCCTGCCCATTTTTCACCAGTGTTTTGTACATTCACAGTGGATTAAATTGTCACAGCTCCATTGGCTTTAATAGCACTGCACTTAAAACATTTCAACCTTGTGTTGAAATGCTGTGGAATGAATGATATTTAAATATAGCTGTGAATATCAAGAAATTGCAAAAGAGAACCTTTTTGCTGAGGACCTTGAGCTTGCTGCCACATCTCCTGGCACTCTTCACCTCTTTTCCTAAAGAAAGGGAGGATCTGCTGAGAGCTTGCTCCATTGCCCAGCTCTCCGTGCAGACAGCACTGCCTTCCCTTCCATATTGTATTTTTGAATTAATTTACTGTCTTTTAACAGCATTGCTACATCTTGTGGGTGAGAATGAGGAGAAGGTCCCAGTTTGGGCCTTGGAGACTGGTTTTGCTGCATCTGAGCTTCCATGGCTTCATTTCTCTTCTGCTCCTCTCCTGCTCCTGCCCTGGCCCAGGGAATGCTCAGGAAGGGTTGCTCTCAGTTGATGCAAAAAGGCTGCATGGGCAGCAGCATATTCAGAATTTCAACCTGTATTTTCACTTTTCTTGTTCCAATTTTGCATGCCCTAGCACCCTGAACTTGCCTAGCAAGATGTGTCTGCACCTCTAAATTTAGCTTGAACTATCTTTCACCTTACTCTCTTTTATCCATTATTCAGATAGCAATAGATAACCCTTCTGGGGCTTTTAAAAAAATGAAGAAAATCAAATTCTCTGATTGGAATCAATTGCTTGTTGTCTGTTTATCTTGTCAAGAATTGTCTGTTTTGAGGTTGGAAATATAAATCTTAACACATGTAGACTAAGGTAAACATAAAAAAAAAAGGAGAGCAGCTTGTGGATGGGCACAAGCAATAAAGCAAATTTCAAACTGGGCATCCTATTTTCTGTAATGTGCTTCTGCCCTTCACTTACACTGAGATCTGTGCTGGGGGCTGTGTGCTCTGGCTGAGAACTCAAATAACCACAGAAGGGAGTATTTCACCACGAGACAGTCCAGGATCTCTGTTCTGAGATGGATTTAAGGAGCTCAGGTAGGGCCACAGGTTTGATTTGTCTCCAAAATATTCTTCTGAAGCCTTTTCCTCAGCTGGTGCAGCAGCCTGATGGAATGGCTGTCTTCAGACAGGACCACGAGCTCGAAAAGCTAACTAGGATGTCTGTTGGAAAATACACACAACAAAACCAGCAATTCATCTCTGGAACAATTTGGTGTTTGCAAGTGAAGTGGAAATCGGAGTAAAAGACAGGAAAGGAAGCTGGAGAAGGATTCGTTATTAGGAACTGTAGTGATAGCTCAAGGAGTGATGGGTTCAAACTGAAAAAAAAGAAATTTAGGTTAGATATTAAAAAAAAAATTTTCCCTGTGAGGATGGTGAGGCCCTGGCACAGGGTGCCCAGAGAAGCTGTGGCTGCCCCTGGATCCCTGGAAGTGTCCAAGGCTAGGTTAGATGGGAACCTGGGATAGTGGAAGGTGTCCCTGCTCATGGCAGGGAGTTGGAATGGGATGGACTTTAAAGTCCTTTACAACCCAAACTATTCTGGGATTCTAATAATAGAGGAGAGTTTCCTTTTGTGTGTGTAGTCACACGATGGGGCTCAGACTGCGCTGAAAATGCAGGAAATAGCAATATGCACCAAAGGAATTCAGCAGGAAGAGAGAAGTGGATCAAGACAAAAAAAGTTACTAAATTTTCCAAAAAGGGTCATGGGCAGTGAATCTTTACAGTCTTGTGGAGAGAAATTAGAAAATGGCCTGAACCCAAAAAAGTCCAAGGAGGTGATGTGTGAGTCACAGGCTCAAGCACAAGCCCGAGAGGTAGAAAGTGAGCTCAGAGTTTCAGCCATCCTCTCCAGGCAGGAATGAGTCAGGCGAGGAGACATTTGATGATGCTCATTCCAGAGAGGAACTGGAAAATTTGCAGCGGGGAGAAGAGCAGTGTGAGCTGGGGGAGCTCAGCCTGGGGCTGCTCACCGAGGGGAGCTGCAGACAGAGGGCTGAGGGCAGAGTTCTGGCCTCTGCCGTGATCTCGTTAGGAGGGCTGGGATAAAATCCTCATCCAGATGTAACTCGTGCTGCTCTGGACCTGCAACGATGTTTAGCCTATCATGTAAATAAAAAAATGAGCATTCTTGTCTCTTATCACTTGATCCATGCCCTGCTCTGGATCTTTTGGTGTTGATTTAGAGCTGATTTACTTTGTGGCTCTCTCAGATTTGGCACTGGAGATGCACAGTGGGAGAGCAGGGAGAGGCACGGGAGCAGCTGGCTCTGGAGATGCCCTTGGGGCAGCACCTCAGCAATGGGCAAGGGCTGCTGCTCTGACCCTGGGACCTGCCTGGTGCTGCACAGAGGAGGCTGGGGGTGGATCGGCGTGCAGGAGCTGTTATGCCCATCCTTTAGGAAAGAATAGAGGAGGCTACTTAGCGAAAATAAAGGTTTGGGGATCAGCACAGCGAGCTGTCGCTGCCCTCCGCTTCCCGCAGGCTCAACACCTCTCTGGGACGGCGTGAAAAGGAGAGCTGCAGGCTAAAGGAGTCAGATGTGGCTCCCCACGAAGGTTTAGAATTGCCCCCTGCAGTTCGCAGGGGACAAAGTCACACACCCCCGGGGCTCCAGGGTGCCCAGGGAATGTGCCTCTCTCCCTGGCAGCGTCAGCCCCCAAACTGTGAGGCTGGGTAGGGAGAGCTCTGCAAGGGCTTCAAATGAAACAAACGCCTCTGTCTCAGCCCCCATTTGATCCCAGGGCTCTGTGCTTGCTGGTCACAGCATGGGGAGGGCCAGCCCCACCTCTGAAGGCAGAAAATTGCCCTTCCCCGTCTCCAGGGGCGCTAGGTCCAAGAGAACCGAAGCTGTGTCGATGTGTAACCCCTGAGATGACTTGTTAACACATGAAGCAAATCCTTCAAGCCAAAGCACTTTCAGAATTCTCCCCCGTGTCAAAGGTCTTTTAAAGTAAAGGTTTTATTTCCTTCTCCTTCTTTTTTTCCCCCTTTCTCTCTTTTAAGTGCCTCAAACATGCTACATTGCATAACTCCTGCTATTTTTTTTTTAATGTTAAAAGCCACCAAGCAAAGCGATGCTGGTGAGTTGGGACTGGAGAGAGAATTAGGTTCTGAATTAGGTGATCCCAGGGCTCCCAAGGAGGTTGATGACCCACCCCAGGCTACCAGCAGCAAGAGATGCTCTCTCTTGGGCTCTGACCCTCAGCCCTCTGGTACTGCAGGAGCTGAGGCATTTTCTGCTCCTTCCATATCTGCTCCTTCCTCCCCTTTGATGAGGACACATCAAACACAGCTGGATGGGCTAAGGGTGGTCCCAGCAATCAGTGGTTTTCCTCTGACACAAGCAAAACAACCACAAAAATCATCATTTCCTATGTATGCTACCCTTACCTCTTTGGAATTTTTTATGAGATTCCAGGCTCTGAGTCTGGATGAGGATCTCCTCCCACAGAAAATTTAAAGATAAATGATTTGATTATAGAAGCACGAATTCTTATTTAGTGTGAATATTCTCCTGAAATAGAAGAGAGAATTACAAAACCTTTTGTCTTACAAAATGAAGCTCTTTTCTCTAAAGAAGAAAGGCTCGGGACTGTTTTTTAAAGTGTCATGGAAAGCATGTGGAATGCATACAGAAAAATGTAAAATACCTAAAATATGAGCCTTTTTGAATGCCCTGAAAATAGAGAGCAGGGCTGGTTTTGTGAGATTGTCAGCTGGAAGGTGATATTTTCCAAGCAATGCTTTCACAGGACATTTTCTAACCTGTTTGTGTGTCAGCGTGGCTTCTTGCCCAGAGCACAAAATGAAAGCTGTATCAAGCAAAAGTAAAACCTCCAGAAGTTTAATATCTATTTAAAAATAAAGAGAAAGAGCCACAACTGAATGGTGGAAGAAGGAAAACCTTGCAGTTTTAGAGTAGCATAAGATTAAGGTAGATTTTATCATGTTAGATAACACCTGGGATATTCATACATCAAATATAAAATGTGGGCTATTTTAGAAGTATCCTGAAGGCTTTTTAGTGACAGCTTCTTTCAGTCCCTTTCTGAACAGCAGCCTCTCCCCAGTTCAGCTCCTTTGCTTATGTTGCCCAAATCTATTAAGCTTTATCAGCCAAACCTTCGCTTTTGTACCCCAGAGCTCTGCTCTTCCTCCGCTGTGCACACACAGCTTCTCCCCCCATCCCTTCCCTGCCAGGGAGATTTAAACCATCTGGATTCCCCTTTTCCACGAGGGAGCTCTCCTGCCGTGCTCAGCGTGCTAACAAGGGCCGGTTTGTCAGGACATTTCCCCTGGAAACTCCCGTTGTCGGATGGAGGCATCACGGGGAATCATCACCTCTCCAGGGCTCCAGGAGCTGCTGCTGAACTCCAGGAGCTCTGTGGCAGCGCCGCATCTCTGACCTCTGCCATGAACATTAAATTAATGCCCAGGATTTGCTTTAATCGTGTTAAAATACCCAGGGAGTAGCTGGAGAGCTGCCTCTGACTGCTCTGCTCAGCGAGGACACGGCAGCATCCGGCCACAGCCCCGTCCCTCCTCGGGTTATATTCCAAGGCTGATTAAAGTGTCTGTTGAGGAGGACTCAGCTCAGACAAAGAACAGGGCTTTTAGTGACATAGATCATTAAAATCTGGACAAGGAACAGCCCTGCCAGGGTTGATTTATTTCTTAAAAACCCAGTGATTCCTGAATATATTGAGGGCAATTTTGTCCTCTTTAACTGAACAACCAGTATCAAAATATGGGTTTTTTTTCTCAGAACATCTTGAGGACAAATTGCATCGTAATATACTTTTTTAAATTGTACTTTTCAGCAGAGTTTTCTAAGAAACTATCTAAAAAAAAAATCTTTTATCCACCAGCTCCCTGCAGCCCCTCCTGGGCTGAAATAACAGTCTTTTTACAATGTACATCATTCACTGCAAACCAGCTTGGGGCAAGAAGGGAGAAAATAGGCTGTGTCTATTACCTTTGAAGGACAATTTTAGGCAGAAGGCACCTAATTGCTCATACAAATATTCAACAGAACAGGAGAAATTCTTCATAGCAATTGTTGGATCTTTTTTATTTTCTTGAATTTAATTGCTGGATTTTTACTCAGCAACGAGAGCCAGATCTTTGCTTTTCTGTTTTGCTCACATAAAGAAGCCTAACACCGCCTGCCACTAAGATAAAGTACGTGACTGGCACTAATTTAAGCAGTGAGCAACAGCACAGAGTTTACCCTTCCTAAACTGCAGCTCCATGAATTTTCTTTAGAGGTCTGGGATCCGTGACAGATCCAGCAGGATCTTGCTTGAGCTGTGGGATACAAAGGAATCAGAGCCTGTTTTAGGCTGTAATCAAATATTCAGAGCTGCCAATAATGAGTGACGCCAGGGATGGCAGTGATGTTACTGAGTTGACAGTGTAGGAAGGAGTCCCACCATCTTACACGTACAAATTAAAGCTAAGCTGCATCCTAACAACTTCCACAAAGATGCTTTGATGCATATTTTACTTTTTCTGCTAAATAAATGACATGCACTCTGCTGCCTGCAGTTCCCCAGCTCTCCTCGTGAATCTTGAAGGATGTAGTTTCTCAGAGAGTTCTCCTGGGCAACTCAACACACAAATGAAGCCTGAATTTAATATGTCAGCAGACTTGCTGGGATGGGTGATTTGCAGTAAATAACAGTTCTGTAGGAGAGGAGTCACCAAGCAGGGAGGTGCCATCCCGTGAGCAATTCATGGTGAGTGTTTGGATGTGCTCCCCAGCACCACCCCTGGAATTGAACCATGGGGTTTTCATTGCTGTCCATGGCTCTGGTGTGCCCAGCTCACTGGGCCACACTCTCCAGGCATCTTGGCTGCAGAGAACTGCCCAGATATTTGGAAATTGCCACGGTCCTGTTATTAACCTTCCATGCCTGGCCATTCTCTGCATTTATACTGCCAGGTTGATCCACCTCTGATTTACACCACTGTGTCTCTGAAGCCTGCTAATGATTTCCTTGCCCAGAAAGAGCCTTGCTCTACATCTGTCACCTGACATGAGCTGACAGAGGGGACCTCATGCTCACCACCTGCAGCTCCCCAGAAGATGTATTTGCACAGACTCTGGGGGCACCCATTTCCTTGCAGAAATACTGTGTGGCCAACATGAATTACAGAGTAAACTTGCTCTTTTATCTCACCTTTAATCGATGCTTCTAGAGAAAGGTGGGATCGTTGCTGTAAGTGGTTGTGTTAATAACCAGCCTGCCCTGTGCAGAGCGACGCTGTCAGATTTCAATATTGCTACACAGATTGATTCTGCACATTTTATTTTTAAGGCAAAGTGCAGCCAAAAATGTTTCAAGAATGAAATGTTTCTGCTGCAGAGGAACCAGCTGGCTGGGGCAAAGCAGCTCCTGGGAGCCACCCTGGTGGGAGCGCTCGTGGTGAGAGCTCGACAAGTGGGGTGCAGGATGGGGGAATCAGGAATTCCAGCCATGGCCACGAGGATGCCAACAGGCTCTGTCCTCCTGGTTTGATTTGCAGCTTCCCCATCACTTTTCTGGGCTCTGGACTGTGGCAGATCTTGTCTGTGGCCACTGGACTCTCTCAGCTCTTGCCAAGGTACTGGGAGGCTGCATCTCCTCGAGCTGGGGGTGCTGCCCTGGTGTCACCCGTGGTCCTGCTTCCCTGTCCCCTGCAGAACAATCTGCTCTGTCCCCTCCCTGGCTCTGCCATCCCACTCTGTCTGCAGCCAGTGCAGCAATGAACCCTCAGATCCTGGGCCAACAAGGGAACAACAACAACAACAACAACAACAACAACAACAACAATCCTTGTTTTCCAAATGCATGGTTCCTCTAAGTGCAACTTTTTCCTCTGCACATATGGCTGAAAGAGATGGGCACAGAAATTTATGAGAAAGCACAGGTTAGAAATGTGTTGGTCCTGAGATATGTTAGCCAGTTCATAGCCAGGAAAAAGGAAACCTACAGCCCTTGTCCTGGTGACAGTGTTCTTGGCAAGAAAAAAAATGTGCATCAAAAATGCTGTTTTTAAAATCTGCCCCCGTGAAAAAGAGATGCAGAGCGAGCACGCAGCTACAAAACTGGGAAAATGTGATTTTTTTGGGGGGCTTTGGGAAACTTAACACCTTGTCCAAAGCATTTGGATGTCCCCATTTCATCCAGAGTGTGTTTCATGGCTGGGTGATCTGGCAGCACAGAAATGTGCTGTCAGGGATATGGGAGCACTGCCTGAGGTGGCAGAAGGTGCTTACAGAGGGTCTGGGAGCAATAATTTGGGATAGACTCAGGAAACAGCTCTAGCCAGGCTGCAGGAGCTGGAGGCTCTTCCCCTAGAGCTGCTTAACTGTGGTTAGAGAAGTTAACTAGGCAGGAGAAATGAGGCCTTGGTCTGTGATTTTCTGTACTTTGCACCTTCGGGAGATATAAAAATAACCTGTGCTTTGCCAGCGAGCAAGAGAGAGGGAAGATGCTTCAGTATGAGATTAGAATATAAAGGGCAAGTGAGGAAACAGAGCTGTGAAAAGTAGGGGGAGCAAGGAGGGCATTGGTGTGATGAGTTTTGGTTAGAGATGGGGAAAAGAAGTCTCATGGAAAATTGTTCCAGGTAAAAATGTTGTCTTCTTCTGCACCAGCAGTTCTGAGCGAGTCTCTGGCTGTTTTGAAGAAACCAAAATAGGTTTCTCCTTCTGCATCTTTTCCTTTGACGTGTCAGCCTAGGGCTTAGAAGATTTTCATGAGGGCCTTTGCTCCAGGGGAGGCTGGAAGGCTGATGGCAGACCCTCCTCCTCCTCCTTCTCCTCCTCCTTCTTCTCCTCCTTCTCCTCCTCCTCCTCCTCACACTCCAGCCTTCCTCCCCCCGCCCCATCCCCAGCTCCTCTCCTTCCCCAGGGCTTGTCAGCTCCCTTCCCTCCCCACGGGCAGAGTGTGAGATTGAGCAGAGCCTTCCAGGCAAGCAGCCCAGGAAATGTCACAGAAGAACACCAACATTTTTCCCAGCAGAACTGAACGTTTCAGGCACTGTTGCAAGAAAAGAACCAAAACCACCCCAAACCCGACAAACCACGAGAATCATTTGCTCAAAAGAGAGAATTCTTGACCCGGTGAAGGCTGGTGGGTGAAATGGTGTGAGGGGATGGGAGGTCCCTTTTAATGCCACGTGCTGGTACCTGCTCATCTTTCCCTTTTTTTCATTAGTGCCTATCTGTCTGTTCCCTCAAGCAATGGAAATTTTTATCTTGAGTGAAACTTGATAATGGCAAAAAAAAAAAAAGAAAAAGAAAAAGAAAGTGAAAACAATGTAAGAAAAATGCTCCACCATCACTGTCAGAAATGTTTCACTTTTTTTCCCCAAGGCCACCACAAATCCACATTTTACACTCGCTTTTGAAACATCTGCATTCAGAAACTGCTTCAGCTCAGCTCTGTCATTTCAGCTATTAAGTGCAAATCATTGCTTAAAATGTTAACATAAACTGGTTTGGTTTTTTTTTAATCATAGTTAGAACTTTTTTCCTGGAATTTATATATGGATTCTTTATTTTGGGAAGAAGTGAGCATGATGGAAAGGCACAAAACCTGATCAGTGAGCAGGGGGTCAGAAACTTCTCCATGTGTAGTGTTACCTGATCAAAGGGATGCTGGAAGGTGGGAAGCTGCTGGCAGCTGCTGGGGAATAATTTCACAAAATATTCACTTAAGGCACAGTCATTGAGAATGAGAATTTTGACAAGAATTTCAAAGGAATTTGGGGCTTATAGGAATATTGAGAATATTCAGTTTTCGTTACTGATTATAACTGGAAGTTTGGAAAAGCCTCTCTACTTTGTGCCTTTCATTGCTCATGACCCGGTGGTTTTCAAACAGTGAGGCACTGCCTGAGTCATAAACTGACATTAAATCCAGGTAGATTCATCTGGAATGCCTTTCTATTCAGTTTTCAGGTAATTTGAAAGTATATTTTTCAAGCAATAAATGAACACAATTAAGATATGATCTGGCCACTTACACTCAGAGGTGATGGTCCTCACATCCTGTCACTGCACCTCTCGTGTTCTCACTGACTCTGGTGAATAACCGAGCTTTGAAAATTGCAAGCTTCTGGAAAAACTTGAAATTTTAGATGGGGAAAGATCCTGAGCATCCCAGTCTGCTTTTGATTCCACCAGAGCTAAAGCAGATGGTGCTGGAGGAGCAGAATTGACCCAGCCTTGGCTTGGAGGGTGGATCCTTCTGTGTCCTTACCAACGTGGGTCCTTGAGTATCTGAGCCCTCACCTATGAAAGTAGTAGCAAACACATACTGAAAACTCGGGTGCCATCAATACACTTATTTTTATAGCTCAAACTCGATTATCACTTGTTACAAACAAGCTCCCAACTTTGTATACCTAATGTGAGTGAAAACGAAACCATCTGTTGAATGGCTTCCCACTACGCAATAACAGATGCATAAAACATGTGCCATAAACGGTGCTGGTGGCTTTGAACCTCCTGTGGGAGGCCAGATTGTTTTCAATCTCCTTCCACAGTGATTGATTACCCTGTGGGTATTGCTCAAGTGCCCTGTTCCTGTTCCACTTTCTGTCAAGCACGAGGTAAAATTGAAGAGCTGCTGGGGAAAAACTTGAAATTTTGGACTGGGAAAAAATCCTGAGCGTGCCAGTCTGTTTTTACTGTCACTGAAAATAAAGCAGGAGGTGCTGGAGGAGCAGCATTGCCCCAGCTTGGTGTGCAGGGTGGATCCTCAGAAGGAGGTGATTCTCCCCCTCTACTCTGCTCTCCTAAGACCCCACCTGGAATAATGAGCACAGTTCTGGTGCCCCCAGCATGATGAGAAGGGTGTGGAGCTGTAGGAACAATCTAGAGGAGTCCATGGAGTTGATAAGAGGATTGGAGCCCCTCGTCTGTGGGGACAGGCTGGGAAAAGTTGGGGCTGTTCAGCCTGGAGAAGAGAAGGTTCTGTGAAGACCTCACAGCCCCTTCCAGTGTCTGAAGGGCCTGCAAGGAAGCAGGAGAGGGACAATTCTTCAGGAACCGGAGTGACAGGACAAGGGAATGGCTTCCCAGTGAAACAGGGGAAATTTAAGTAGGATATACAGAAGGAATTGTTCCTTGTGAAAATGGGGAGGCCCTGGTACAGGTTGCCTGGAGAAGCTGTGGCTGCTCCATCCCTGGAATTGTCCAAGGCCAGGTTGGATGTGCATCAGGATAATCCAGGTTTGTTTAGCCACAGTTCTGAGAAGGCCCCACAAAGATACAAACAGGATGATCTTATAATATTTTTTAAAATTATTGTTATTTATTTACTCACAGCTAGACCTGTACTTTGATTTCATTGCCTTCTCTTCTGACTTTATCCTGGAATTTCTCCAGCTGACACCCGCCATATTTTGAAAGAGTTTTTGTTTCTACTGCTTGAACTGAAATGCCCATCAGATAAATCACCTTTGGAGGCGTGAGTACAAACCACAGCATTTCAGGATTATTTTAGCTGCTCTGCTTGCCCTTTCCCTTCATTGACAACATACGGTGGAGAGGATAGAGAACAAACAGCTTCTGGTTTATCTCAGTGGAGTTTTAACTCTCCCACTATCTTGCACAATCGACCCTTGAAGAAATTATGTTTGATGACAATTCGTGTTGGGATAGACAAGTATTTCTCAAGAGCTCCATAACAAGAATTCTTGGAACGTATATCACTTCTCCAGTCCTCTCATCCTTTCTTCTGCCCCTTTGTTCCTCAGTGAAAATACTATTTGCTGCAAATAATTTCTTTTCACTATCTGCAGACATGCAGAAATCCCGATGATATTTCTTTTAAAGGAAATCTTAGGGTTTTTAAAATATGTGAATACCTGGAAGCGAGTTCTTTGAAGATCATTTTTGGTCTTCTGAGGCTCATAAAAACCACTGAATATTTATAACAGCTACCACAACCAAAGGAAAGGAGAAAGATATCAAGTGTCGACTAGAGAAACTATTTAAAAAAGATCAACATCTCTTTGGTAAATGACTTTGAATGCAGTTGTCAAAGAAGCCTTTGGGAATTAGGTGGTCAAATTCCATTAAACTTCATAAGAACATAATAATCTGTCCTTTTGGTCTTCTAAATAGATCCAAGATATATTCTGAATATTGTTACAGAAAGAAGTGTTTAGAAATTAATGGCTTGCACCTCTTTTAAAAATACAGGATAATTGGATTTCCTCCCTGTGGGGAAGATCAGCCAGAGCTTTGGTTTGCAATGAAGAGCTTTGTGCAATGCAGCACCCCTCTGTTCACACCTGCAAATTCTGTCTGGGCAGATTTTAAGGATTTTTACCTCAAGCCCAGCTGAAAGGCTGAGGAGAGCAGAGGGGCTGCAGTATGGTCAGAGTCCATCAGAGGTCTCAGCTGCTTGGCTTGGGGAATAGGAGAGGGAAGGATGTGTGGGAGAACAGATGGAAAAAAAAGCAAATTCATGATGCCAGGCAATGGATGTGGTGAAAGCCAACCATGGCTCTCACTGCCGTGATCATTTTGGGATAAACCACAGCCTGAAAAGACCAAATCTCCACACCTATACGAGAGTCTGTCCTTGTTTAGGCATCATGCTGGCAAGACCAGACCTTAAGTTTGCTCCTGATCCTGAACTCATCCAAAGGAATGAAGTGACTTTCTGAATGGAGCTTGTCACGGTGCCAGCTCATCAGCCCGGCTAAATTAATTCATTAATTACGTTACAAATGCGATTTGGATGGAATCAAAACCCGGGGAATTAGGTTTGGATTGAAAAACTTGACCCTTTTACAGTGCATTCATGAGTTTGTTTCATTTAGGGATGATTCCTTCCTTTAAAACGTATTTAAGTTAATTTCTAAATGCAATGTTTTTCATATTAAAAAGCCCTCAGGCTTTTCATTAGAGAAATGTCAGAACCAATTTTTTTTTGAGTTTTGAAATTTCTGTCTCTGGTTTTCTTAGCCAAACCAACGAATTTTCCTCTCAGACTTGTGAGTGCTTTCAGTCAATGTAAATGAAGAGTTTTTTCTTTGACTCGCTTTAGTGTTGAGTGCCAGATCTTGTAGAACATGGTCTTGATCTGATGGGTTGGGCAATTACCAGTTCATAGTTTCACCTTTCATGCTCCCACGTGGAATTTGGCAAATTTAGGAAAAAAAATAAATCAGGGAGCTGGTTGATGGCAAACAAGAGGCAATACCAAGCACCAGTCCCCTCACGAAATGCTGACCTCTCCATGAGCCTTGGTGGATGATGCTCTGGAGATGCTCTTTGCCAGGGCTGACTAGCTAAGACAAAATGTTACGTGTCACAGTCATCCAAGATGAAACAAAATAAATCCTTCTCTGCTGTTTAGTTGACTTCTGTTTTGCTTGTTCTCATCATTTTGTGACAAATTACATGATGCCAGACATTTCTGTCAGAGCTCAGTACTTTCGCTCGTGCACATATATCAGTTTTGGCTTCCTAGTCGTCCTCTGACCTTTGTGGCTGCACAGAATAAACAAACAAGATCTCCAGAAGTTCAGCATTACATATATTTATAATATGTATGTATAGATGAGAACAGAACAATTGTATTAATCTGCTCTTTTGGACATGCACAAGGCTGGTATTTGAAATCCTGAGAGCTGTGTCTCCTGTTACTTTCAAACCAGGATTTAAATTCTCTCTGTGATCAGCTTTGTACCATATGTTAAAAGAATCTGAATCCTTTCCATTAAACTTGAGGGAAACTTTGAAAACCAATTTAGTGGAAGTTTTAAACTTTTGATTAAAATATTTCTTATTTGAAATGTACATTCTCTGAAAAATTGTTCCTCGAATGGGAAAGGGAGCTGGAGCTGTCTCCTACTTAACTTTCTGTGGTTCTGTCCCCATGTAACAGACATTATCCTTCTCACAAGTACAAATTACTTCTTTTTCATCCTTTCCTCTTCACCCCTGTCACTGAATTCATTCTTCATTTTCCTGACACATCCACTAAATGAGCTGAGCCCTATTATGATTAACTTCAAAATATGCTAATCCAAAAGCCTACAGTGTAAATATTTACATTTCAGATTTTAGTAAAACTACCTTATCAAAGGTAAAAGGAAAGAAAATGAAGCAACAGAGCACAAGTATTATGTACACTATTATTATAGGGATGTATGAGAAAGCCTCCACAGAAAAACCTCAATTTTTTAATTCATTTTTTAAAAAATGAGGGTCCTGTTGAGAAATGTTCTTGCTGTGAGTAGGTAGGCAGTGTGTACCTACGCAGGGCTGGTGATGAGATGGAGCCTCGTCATTCTGCCAGGAAGCATCGCTGTCCATCGATCCATCTGATCAGCTGGAACCAGCCCAGCAATGCTTCCACACTGAACTGTCAATTTCTTTGAAAATATATTTCATTACATGTGACTTCGGGTGACTCTCACCATAAGTTCACAGTTTTGCAGAATCATTTAGGATTTTTTGCAAAATCATTTAAGATAATTGAGTGCAAGCACCTTGTCAAGGATACCAGAGCACTGAGTGCCATGTCCAGCCCTTCCTTGGACACCTCCAGGGATGGGCACTCCAAACCTCCCTGGGCAGCCCCTTCCAAAGCCTGAGCACGCTTTCCATGGGGAAATTCCTGCTGATGTCCAACCTGAGCCTCCCCTGGCCCAGCCTGAGGCCTTTCCCTCTTATCCTGTCCCAGTTCCCCAGGAGCAGAGCCCAATGTCCCCTGGCTGCCCGCTCCTGTCAGGGAGTTGTGGAGACTGAGAAGGTCCTCCCAAGTTTCCTCTTTTCCAGGCTAAACAACCCCAGCTCCCTCAGCCACTCCTCACATGATTTACAACTGAACTGGGTGTGATCCATTCAAGAAGGACCAGAGCCAGTTTAGCATCCACGAGCCACTTCAGAGTGGCTGTGGGTCAGGGTGGAAGGGCTAAAACCTGTCAGGGAGCCAGAGAGAAGCCTCCAGAGAAGGGAAAGAGAAACAACAACATCCTGAAAAACCCTCCTAAAGATGCTTATCTTGGCCTTCACGTGCTGATTGTGCTGGGGGAAATGCTGCTCCCCCAGCTATGTGTGCACATTCTGAAAAGTACTGGATAGGGGAGGAAAGTCTCTGTTGAAAAGATGCAGCCTTCAGAGTGTTTGGTTGGCTGATTTTGCCTCCAGAACTTCCCACAGTTCAATATTCAAATGTCCATTGATTTAACAGTCCATGTCCTACAGCTTTTGTTCACAGCGTGTTTTGTCAGCTCAGTTGTTGCTCATTTCCTTATGTTTTTCACATCATCAGTAAACACAAACTCCCTTGGTCTGTGGGTGAGAAGAGACTAATTCTGAACCTGTGTTTAATCTCATCTTTTGCAGTTCCAATGAGTTTGGGGTCTTCATGCACTGCTATTTTTGAATAGACAGAAAGGAGGAAGAAGATGCCAAAACGATTCAATATTTCTCTTAACTTTAAAAGAGAAAATTCCTAAAGGAAGAGGAGCTCTTGCTGTTGGTGAACAGATGGAAAATGTGTCTAGCAGAGGTTTCACTTCCATCAGATGATTTCCTTAGGAACTGCCATTACTGTGCAGATTAATATTCTTTGATGCTGTGCATTTTTTATGAGTGACATCAAAGGTCCCTGCATATCTGTTTGAAATTGTTGAAAGCTTTAAAAGGAAACCAAAATCCACTCTGATTTTATTTCCCAAGAGCCGTGTTTTAAAAGCCACTAAGCAGCTGGTTCAACCCAGAAACATGATATGCATTGTGTTACTATCGCTTTGTGTCTTCCAATAACATCCTTATCGGTATAAATCTTCCCAGAGCACACGAGAAAGCACAGAACCCCACATCCCTACCAACCTGAAATAAAAATGTGCACAGTATGAAAATATCAGCAATCAATAATTCCCAAACTGGCTTCCACCAGCGCCTAGCCAAACTTATTTGACTGCCCGAGGACAGTTTCCTGCAGAAAACCCAGTCTGAACCGAGCGATTACGCGAGCGAGTGATGATAATGTGCTTTGAAAGTTAAGCCAGGGGTGATTAAATGTCTGTGGGTAATAAACAGAATTAAAAGTATTTAGGAAACAAAGCACAGCTCCGAACACAATCAGAGCACAGTGTATCATTTGTGGTTGTAGGCAAAAAAACCCTGTTCATTTATAGGACAAGATAATGGTTGGATGTGAGAATCTGCCCTGTTTTCTCCGCTTTTTAAAATGCCTGCCCGTAAGCTGAGTGCTGCTATCAGCATTTAACATACTCGATGGTACATTTATATATTTCATACATCCAAGCTGCTTCCATGCCCTCAAAAGACTCTTTGGAAAATGCTTTTTGGAAAAGGATAGCTCGACATGAAGAAAATTTGGCTCTTTGCAAAATGTGCAACATGGATCGTGGTGAAATTTGGGAGAAGCCCTTGGGAGCTGGAACTAGAAGATATCAGCTCACATTTTGATCCATTCACTTGCATCCTATTTCTAGACAATAAAGGATAATAATTCAAGATTTAAACTTTGATGGCTTCAATTGCTTAGCAACAGGTTCACCAAACTCAAATTGTTTCAACTCTGAAATTCGAAGAACTTTTGGGATCTGGAAGACAAATGACACATTCATCTGCCTAATTTCATGATTATTTCGCCTTAATTGCAGGGTAGCAAAGAGGTAAAATCCACTACAAGCAGTCATGGTTGGCTGTAAAAAGTGAAGTGATTTGACCTTTAAGAAGCTATTAGAAAAAAACATTTCTATTTCAAAATATAAAGGTATCAGGAAATAATCTTCAGAGCCTGGTGTAGCTGTGCAGAGCACAAGGTTTGAATCAACAGGTTCTTATTGTTGTCAAACAGATTTCCTGATTAGTGTTAAAAAAAATAATGCAAAAATTCTATTTTGTGCCACTAGATAGAGTCGGTTGGAGCCTGGGGATTTTTGCTATAAATATTGATACTCCCCCGCAATCACTTTTCTGACTCATTCGCTTTCTCTTTCCTGTTCCCCTCTTTGGCTTCGGTTTTCACGCTGACGTTACACTTCTTACTCACCAAGTGTTGCAGTCACTGCTGCCTCCAGCACAGCGTTAAAAGCCTTCCTTCCAAACCCGTGGAGGGAAAGCACAGTCTGACAGATCACCTTCTATTTATCCTGCCTGCTTGGGAAGCCACCTGCCTTGGAAGCCGGGCTTGTGCTGAGGCTGCAAGGCTGGGGAGAAGCTCCCCTCCCTCCTAATGTGGAGATACAGTTGGCATTGGGTTTGTTGGGATTGTTCCCCTTCCCTCTGCTCCTGCTGTCCCCCCACAGCCTTGTGCAAGTGCTGTTGGAATGGCCAGATGGAAAGACTTGCACATGGCACAGTTTGCCTTTTCTTCCTCTCTGAAACAGGATGCTCTAAAAAGGCCCAAAAGTAAATCCCAAAGAAGCCACCAGAGCTTTCCCACAGGTGTTGGAACAGGATAAAGCCCTGTGGGAAATACATTTTTAAACGTGGGTTCAGTGACTAAAGGCTGAGCCAGCTGAGGAATGGAAGGGTGTGACCAATTCTTTGGATAAAGGTGTGCATGGGTCTCAAAGGGTGCTGGGGCTGATTCCTGGTGACATTTGGAGCTCTGCAAAACCAGTGGCCACTCACTTCTCTTTTCCAGCTTTAAATTTACTCTGCAGGTTTCCAAGGTTCTTCAGCTAAAATCAGCCTTTGTGGGAGATGTGAATTACCAGCCTTGGCTTTCTGCCTTCCTTCCAGTCTGATTCCAGCTTTGCTGAGGTAAATTCTTTTCACTTCTGTGCTGAAGAACTGGGTTCTTCACCAGTTTTCAATCAGGACGATGTTATCACCTTGTATCTAAAAATACTTTGTTTTATTAATAACATTTTTTGATGGACCTTCTTCAAGGAAACCCCAGATTTCCTGTATCACCTCTTTTTTTCCTTTCATTCATTAGCCAGGTAACTTCACTGGGCTAAATAAGCAGCATTCTCCAACAAATAGCTATTGTGTTCCATTTGTAACTCATTGTGGTTTTCTGGTAGTTTTATTATTTTCTCTCTTTCTATATTTTCAATCAACTTCTCTGTAAACTGATTCAAAGTCTATGGTTAAAAATTCCTGTAATCAAGGTGCTGCCCTTCAAAAGAAAGTTCCAACTCTTGTGTTCAGTTTCCAGTTTCAGCATTTTTACTGACATTATCATTAACTCCTTTTCAAGATCCTTCAGATCTCTTGCATGAATAATCTCTGGTCCAGTGACCCCTGTCTGGTCTTTAACCAATTTATGCCAGTCACTGCCCCAGGTCTTTTTCAGTTTATTACCTTGCTTCAATTGCTTTAGTAAACCATTTATCT
Source organism: Ifrita kowaldi (assembly GCA_013398055.1). Taxonomy (NCBI): domain Eukaryota; kingdom Metazoa; phylum Chordata; class Aves; order Passeriformes; family Cinclosomatidae; genus Ifrita; species Ifrita kowaldi. Next base: position 108,076 of record VZRS01012631.1, read on the forward strand.
CTGCTAGTGAAGTGACTCTTTAATTCTATATTCTGTATTAGGAAGAAATTTGTCGCTATAAGACACTGGCACAAGTTTCCCAGAGAAGATGTGAATTCCCCATCCCTGGAAGTGTCCAAGGCCAGGCTGGATGGGGCTTGGAGCCACCTGGAATAGTGGAAGGTGTCCCTGCCCATGGCAGTGTCTGGAACAAGATGATCTTTAAGATCCCTTCCAACCCAAACCATTCCATGATTCAATTTGTAAATAAGAAGAAAGAATGGCTTTGTTTTAAATTGAGATGTTATTGTCTGTTCTTGGAATTTAAAAAGAGTTTAAAAATAAAGCAAGAGCCTCTTCAAAATGAGATGTTAAGATATTCAAACACAGCTGACAATTGAATCAACTGCTCTCAGTCTTGAAAGCAGGCAAGGTTTCCTTCCCAAAAATGTGGCTGTAGAGATGGAATCACTGCAGGCTGTGCTGGGTCAGGCTTGAGGAGTTTTTTTCTAGTTTTACCAATTCCCCTTGATCCCTGGCTTCAGGTGAGTTTATGACAAACTCGTTGCTCTGTGCTGAACACTACTCCTACCCCACACCAATTGCTTTATCACTAATTATCCTTCCTCCTAATATCTAATCTAAACCTGCTCCCTGTCAGTGTGAGGCCATTATCCCTTGTCCTGTCACTCCAGACCCTTGTAAAGTCTCTCTCCATCTTTCTTTTAGGTCCTTGAGGCACTGGAAGGCCACATTTAGGTCACCCCAAAGCTGGTCCAGGCTGAACAAACCCAATTGTCCCAACTTCTCCTCACAGGAGAGGTGCTCCATGATCCCCCTTGGGCTGTGAGCACCCAACCACAGGGAGTGGCAGAGTCTGTCCCAGTGTGACCAGTGGCTGCTCATCCCCTTCTCCGTGGGCATCTCTGCAGGGAGAGCAGGACATCCGAAATCTGCTGCTCCCCAGGCAAGGCAGAGATCAGGAAGGAAAGGGAAGAAACCAGAGGACAGCTGGGCACGTGCCTGCCCTCCTCCTGCCTTTGTGTTCCCTGCTCCTTGGCTATAAATAGAGGTGCCAATCTCCAGAGCTGTCAATCCAGCATCCTCCACCCTCATGAAGGTAACATTTAAAAAGTGACACAGATTGAACATGTAAAATGCTCTTTAATTTTCATGTAAATTCCATCTCCGCTCTCCTGAGTCTGGAGGTGTCCAAAACTTGAGAAGCAGAAAATAGAAGACTTTCAAAGAAACATTGAGCTATTTGCCAGCTTCCCTGTATGAAAAGCATTTAAATGTGCAGTGTTCTGAGTCTTTAAATACCACGAACTGGGCTTTATATTCTCATTTCTTTTTCATGCTCTCCTCGTGATTCGGGTGTCAATAAGTTGGGCTGTTTGTTGTCTGAGCACTTTTGCTTTCTGTTTTGCAGAGTGAATGTCATCCTCCTCTTGGTCCTGGCCCTCAGCGAACCAGGTTATGCTCACTGGGTTGTGTCAGACTGGTTACGGTGAAGGTGGTGAGGTCCTGGCACAGGCTGCCCAGAGAAATTGTGAATTCTCTATCCCTGGCAGTGTCCAAGGCCAGGTTGGACAGGGCTTGGAGCAACCTGGGACAGTGGAAGGTGTCCCTGCCCATGGTGAAGGGCTGAAATGAAATGATCTTTAAGATCCCTTCCAACCCAAACCATTCTGGGATTCTCTGCCACCCAGCTGAGGTCTGAGCCGGAAAAAACTGCTGAAATATTGTTTTAAAGTGCTTATTTCACTGTGTTTTAAGAGAACAGGCACCAGGTACTGTAGGACATGAAGGTGAAAATCAACTGATGTCCCTTTTCCATCCGTCCATGTCGCAGCTCTGATCCTGTAAGATCCTCTGCCTGTCTCACCTCAGCTGACATTGCTGCAGCAAAACTGCTGTTCCTGGGAGGATGACTTGGAGGAGATGCGAGAGATCTCAGCAGGGTTTAGCGCTTGGTTCACACAGTTCTGGTTAAAAAGAAAAAATAGTTGCAAGGGAGAGCAAAAAAATCAGGATCAAGGCAGAGCCAGGCCGTGAGTGCCTGCAGGCAGAGCAGCAGGGACGTGCCAGACTTCTTAGAGGTCCCTCTCGGGTTTCTAAAAAGGAAGATGAAAACCCATTCTTTTAACATCCCTGAAATATTGTTTTTACCCTGAAGGATCCCCTGCTGTGCCCACACACACACTTTGGGCCCATAACTGGGTTATGAACAGAGTGCCCCAAATCATGCTTAATTTTTGCTCCTGGCTTAGAGAAATGTTGAAATAAGATTAAGGCTGCTTCCAGTCAGCTGAGGATCTGCTTCATTTTTGAATAATGAAAGGTGAAACAATTTGCATGTGCTCAGAAGACTGAAACAAAGGGGTGGAGTGGACTAAGCCTTGTGTTTGATTATGGGATGCACCAGGGAACAGGGAGATAAAGCAGGACTGTGCAGGCTGATCTCTTTTTCCCTCTGTTCCTCAATATTTGAGTACAGAAGGAATGTTCTTTTAGAAGTTTATTCCTGTTTTTTCAGTGAGACAGAGAGGATGTGGGAATTTTGATGTGACAGGGCAGCTTTGGGGTTGTTACAGTGGGAAAGTGAGGCTGGTGAATCCATTCGGAGAGATGATTCCAACCTTTCTCCAATGACAGCTGATGTCCAGCTCCTTTTCTATGTCATGCTCAATACTGGGGGGCTCCTCTGAGGTTTTCAAGTTACCTAAGGGGGCTTTGAAATGAAAAGGTGTTGCACTGAATTTTGTCTTTTTTCTGGCTACAAACTACGAGTGAGAAGATGATCTCATAGCTCTGGATTTTCTGGTCTTTGCCTACATTAATGGAATGATTCCTGGAAGCAGGTTGGGTTTGTGGCACCCTGTAATGATCCTTAACTAACTGTATGGTATCAGGTGGTAAAACACAGCTCTTCTTACTGCACATTATACTCACATAGTGCATTTTTCTCATTTAAATGGATTTATAAATATGCAGAAAAGCTTTCCTGGGGAATATCATACCATCCTAATTTTACTTCTGTTGAATGATGTCCAATCTCTGCTTAAAATTCCCTGTTCTGATGAGTATTCCAGCTGGCAAACTGGAGCAGTCAGAGTAAATTCATTTCAAAGTGCAAATTAATATTTGCCAAGATGCGCTCACTCTCTTTGCAGCATTCAATCAGCTCTCCCTGAAGCATAATGGGTGGAGAGAGTGAAATGGATGAGATACCTATTGCAATTCACATTAATGTTGCTAATGGGAGTCGTAAATGAGAGTTGGATCAGGCACTAGATGAATTCATATGTCTCTCTAGTACTTAATTAATCAGTCAGTTTATCAGTAATTATGAATACAGCCCTTCTGATCTTCAGGAAAAGCTCACCCCCCTCCCAGAAGCCATGCACAGATCTGATTTTCATGGCTGAGAAGTGAACATTTATGAGTTGCTCACTACAATTCTGTTTGGTTTGTGGGTTTTTTTGTATTGTTTGGCTTTTTTGTTTTGTTTTGTGGTTTTGTTTTTGTTTTTGTTTTTCCCAATCGAGAAGTTTCTTGCTTTTTTCTGGTTTTACTAAATGAGCATGTCCATAGAGAGCACATATTACCACTGGAGAATTTATGTGAAAACAGCTTTTTAATCACCTTTTGTCAGAACCATTTAAAATATAATCCAACCATTTGCTGAATTTGTACATGTCATGAATCACTGGAAATTTTTGTGTCCAGATGTTTTGAGATTTATGTTATTTAAGACTGATTTTTACACTGGTATTTAATCTGATAGTTTAGTGGGGCATTTCATAATTAGTGACAGATTCATTATGAAGAAATTATCTTTGTGATTTGGGGGTAACAATCAACTTCACCTGTTTTACTGGATGAAGAAGAGAAATAATTCCCCAGTAGGATGTGTTTGAATCCTGACACCTCTTCCATTTCAGGTTCTTATTTAAGTTGGGGCTCATCTGGAGAAAGAATGGCCCAGAACACTGATATTTTGAATTATCCTTGAAATTAAGAGACAAAGGCACTGCAGGACCTGTGAAAAAGCTGTGTGGGCAACAAGAGCGTGAGGAAAACCTTTGGGTTTCAGCCCAGATGCTGCTGAGGTGCTTCAGTCCCACTGGTGGCTCTGGCAACTGGGTGAACTTCAGCTTTGGAGGACTCAAAACAAAATTTGTCTTGGAGGGATCTTGGACTTGAAGCCAAGTTTGAGTCCTGGTGCTTTGGTTTTCTGGACTGTGGTGATTGCATTGAGAAGAAGAGAAGAAGATGGGCAGCTTGGAATTGCTTCTTTTTCATGGACAGAGGCTGGGAATGGAGCAAATGAGTTTGAAGTCAAGATGGAAAAAAAAATCTGTGGAACTGATGGTGTTCTCAGCTTTTAAGTCTGTGTCTTCTCATGTGCATCTTCAGCAAGACATCAAACCATGGAAACCCTGAACTCAGCAAGGCCAAAATAATTAATTTTTAGGGTTTTGCTTCTGTGGTGTGAGATTGTGGGGTGATTTTTAACAATGGCTCGATCTTGGTTGAGTTATTCTGCAGATCTGTGCTGGTCCTTGTTGTGGTGGGGTATAAATCAAGAGCAAGAAACCCAGGAAGGAGTGGATTACAGCGTATTGGATTGAACTCAGAGCTTGTCATCAGTAACTCTGTCTTTTGTGGGTGATTAGAGGAGAATTAAATTACCCGTGTGGATAATTTGAATAAACATTCTGGGAGCTGGCAAACTGACGTTTTTGGTTTGGCATTATTCTTTCCTTTCATTTTGTTCTCTCTTTTCTAACTTTAGTATGCATTATTCACTTACAAAGAGGGCTGTATTTTCAATATAAAATACATATTTTCTAAAAAAAAAGGGGAACAAATTCAAATATTTGTTTCATTTGAAAACTGCCATATTAGCTGGTTTTTTCCTAAACCTTCTGTCGAGTCAACTCAGTTTCAAACTTTTAAAAGGTATTAAAAAGATTGATTTTAAGGAGGCTAGAAGGATATATATGTATCTCCTCCCTCAATTTCCATCTGTATTGAGTTTAAAGCAGACTTGCATTAGGTAGCGATTTCCACACATCAGTAACCTGCCTCAAGGGCCATTCTCTTCCTATAAATATTGAAGATCATATTGAGTTTGTTACTGGAGAGAACAAAACTTTCCCAAGGTGATAACACGGTGCCCTTGGATTGCTCCATGGATTGTGTGGGGATGTGGGGGCACTAAAATATTCTCCTGAACCAATCCTAGTCAAGCTGGACTGTTAAACATGACCGTCAGAGTTTTCTTTCCTCTTTCTTTACATCCTTGGCAGCTTTTTGTGGTTGTAGTGACAAGAAATAAATCAGCCCCCTCAGCCTGATGAGGAGCAGTTCATTCCTGTGGTTGTTACACCCCTGACCAGGAGGCTGAGGGCCGGATTTTAGGATTTTAATCACCTTCCTGTGTATTTCTGTTCAAGTTGCTGGGACAGAGCGGGTACATCACCACAAGGAAGGTCACAAGCAGCTGAGACTGAGGGCACAGTCCTGGTCTTGCTCCCGGCTGGACTGGACTCGAGGATTTTGTGGCTCCAGTGCCCCGATGGTGGGACTGGTGTCCGGATGGTTCCCAGCATGGAGAAAATGGGATTTTATCCACTCTGGCTGGTCCAGGGAGCCCGGGCAGAGCCTGGCGTGGAACAGCCCCTCTCTGGCTGTGTGTGAGCGCTCTCAGCTGATGCTGGAAAGGTTCAACCGATGTTTTCCAAACGACAGCTTGGATTTCAGTGGGTTGGGGATGCGAGCTGTGGGGGATGGAGCAGCGTTCCTGACCCCGGAGCACCTTTCGCTTGTGAGCAGTTAACAACTATTTAATGACCGAGTAGTTTTGATGTTCCGCTAATGCTCCTTCCCTCGCTCCCTTGTAGTAGACTTTTTCCAGTTCCTTAAGCTCGTTCACTGCCTGCCCGAGCCAAGAGCTTTGCCATTTTAATGAGAAAGGGACGACTCGATAGACTCGGGCATAAAGATATTTATTGGCATTGGACATGCGGGCTGGAAGGAAATCCTTTAATTAAAGACCTGGGAGCTCAGAGGAGATATTTGGGATGAATGAACCCAACTCGTTTATCAGTACATGTATGAGTGTGCATGGATCCAACGAACTGGTGAAAGCACAGGAAGTGTAATACGTGCAGTGAAAATTTAAATCATGGAAAGGAAAATCCAGGGAGGCTTTTGTGCCTAAATAATCAAAGCGAGAACAGAGCAGAGATCAATTTAAAAAGCCAACACATGGCCAGACTCCCCTGTGTTAAAAACACCTCCAGAATCACTGTTCACTCATCAGAGAGAACTGGATCCCTGAGAAAAAGTGTTTAAATAAAAAGTGTTTAAAGTTTTAGAATATTTTTAATATAAACATTAAATACAGTAAAGAAGAGGAAGTGGAGGAACACATAGTTACAGAAATACATAGTAGATAGTGCAAGGTCCTATTTACAAACTAATGATTTTGGATTTGGTTATTTTGGAACCACCAAACCTGTCTGGGATTTCAGTAATGAGGGACTCAACACGTCACAGGGTCTGGGGGCCTCTCTGACACTACAAAGTGAAAAACAGCATTGCAATAAAAGAAAGATAAGAAAGAACCAGCGATTTTAGTAAAGTTAAATAAAAGACTAATTTATAATTTAATAATTTCTTTGGTTTTTAATGGATTTTGTTTCTGTAATGGAAAGTTCAGGTTTCTCCAGCTCACCAGTCTCTGACACCAGGTGCCACACAGAGCGTGATGGTAAGACATGTCTGATCACAGTGGAGAAGTTGCAACGTGGATGGAGAAATTCCAGAAGTGGCCCTGAAGCCTCCCTGCAATGAGGATTTGAGCCTTGGGACAGCAGAGCATCTGTTTGCAAACATCCCTGTGTTCAACTCAGAGATAAAGCAATGGGAAATCCTGGCTGCAGGGAATCCCCAACCTCCCAATAAACAATTCACATTTTGATAAGGAGCTGTACTGAGAGAGGACAACTCCCTTCTGGGGTGTACCCTGGCTATAGCCATCTTTTTAATGGTGCTGGTTTTGGTCATCTCTGCTTAAGGAAGACTGTGCTTGGTGGTAACACTTCCAGAGTTCCCCCCACAATTCAGATAATCCATATTATTTATTCCCTTGGTTCTGTGGTTTCTCAGTCCCACACACTTATTTCCCTGCCATTTTGGCCCTAGATCTACTTTTGTGTGGATATTTTCTTTCAGTACAACCATCATGGTACGGATTTCTGGATCAACAGAAATTTGGCCCATCCTTCACTGCTGCCTGAAAACTCTTCAGCTTCTTTATCTCCCTCCAAAAATACTAAGTGGGTTTTTGATGTCCAGCCTCCTTTCTTGCCTTCAGTGAATGTGCTCTGTTGACTCAGGCAGCCTTTCCCTGGGGGCTCTGGAAGGCCCCACTTCCATGTGCTTGGAGCATCCCCCCTCTGCAGAGGCTGAGCCTGCTGGTCCTGGTGCTGCACTGGGGCCATGCTTTGCTTCATTCATTTATTTACATGGGATTGGGAGTACTTTGCATCAAAAATAATGACTAGGTAGGGCAGGGGAGAGAGTTAAAAATAAGCTGTGACACACTTCAAGCGTTCCTTCATGTCCACTTCTATCTGGTTGCTGAGTTGCTGCAGTGACCACTGTCACAAACATTTCCCTGCACCAGGAGAAGGGTGAATTCAGCATCTTCCTGACTGCTGGGCTCCAGGAGTGGGGCTGCAGAGGAAAATGCAAAGCTGCACTATCCCAGCCATGGCACGTGATGAGAAATGATCTCTATTGGCAAATCCAGCTTTAAAACCCTGTCCCCAAACCATTGCTCCATTATTTAGAGGGTGTGGGTGGAGCAGGCTGATTCCAGCCACTGCTATTACTCTATTACTGATGCTCTAAAAGTTTTGGAAGGAGACAAGCTGAAGTTGTTCAGTTATTAATAGAGATGTTATATTTTATTCATTTTGAATGAAAAAAACATAGGGTGTGGTATAAGATTCCCTGAAGCTGAAGGGTGACATGTTTTCAGTGCATGGAATCATTGGAGAGAAGTCGAGTGAGTGACATTAAAAACCTCCATTCTGAGGGAATCTTCTACAAATCTCTGAGTGGTTTCCTCACAGCATCCAGCCAACCACAACAGCTGCTCTCCAGGTTCCCCCTTCTTCATGGGGACTCCTGCAAATATTCCAGTACCCCATTTACTGTACAAATGATTTGAGCACAGCCCTGCACCTCTGCACCACGGAAACAGCGCTGTGGGATTGTGGTTTCTGTCCTGCCTCCTGCCAGAATGTACTAAAGGAAGCCAAAAGATACAGGGCTGAGTTTTTAGGCACACATTTTGCCTTTGGTCTCAGTCAAAGCTCTGAACTGTGCCAGCATCGGCTGCAGGAGGAAAAGAGTAACACAGACTTCTCTGTCCGAGCTGCAGAGCAGGACAGGTTGGGTTGTGTGAGTGTGGGGACAGAGTCCCTCTGGGTGTGCTCATGAATTCCCCCTTGTCCACAGGCGTGGATAACTCAGCTGCTGAGCTTGACTGGGTGAAGGCTGCTCAGGACTGACAGCTTGGATGGAGCAGATTCCCACAGCCCTGGAACGAACGCTCAGATCCCATTAATGCTCAGAGGCTGTGACAAGTGTGGAGCACTTGGGGGTTGACACCTGTTCAGTGCTGGTTAATCCTGAATTTGTCCCATTAAAATACAATCGTGCTGTCATTTCAAATGCAGCTGTTTTCTATGCAGACATGCACGGAACTGAAAATCCTACCTTTTTTTTACTCCACTCCAGCTGCCTGGAGGAGATAAGTCCTATCAATATCTCAGTTCCAGGCTTTCTATCTACCAGAGGCAGGAATTCAACACACAGATATCACTGAGCCATCCCCCTGTTAATGAGTGGGTTGATATAAATATGACACTATGGACAGATGCATATTTTGTAATTCCTCTTTACAAATTTTATTAACATGAATTTGCAGGTTTCCTCCCTTGCCACTTTTGTAACCATCAGTGGTTTTGCTGCTCATTTGCATCTTCACTCTAGCCAAAATTGTCCTAATTTCCCATTTATTGGTTCCTGAGGGTTAATCCAGTACACGTATTTTTCCTAAATGCTAAAGGCAAACTGTATCTTGCAGGGAGAATAAATTGTGTCATCAGGTAAGATGCTGATACCAAAAATAACTTCAAAAATAAATGGAAAGCAAAGAAATAACACATCTGTTGAACTTCCAACTTGTGTCTTAAATAGAAGTTTTGCTATGGGATTATTCAGAAACAATAAACACGTAGAAAAGGAAATGCCAAACCCAAAAAGTTACAGGACACACGTGCTTTAAAATTCATGGGGACTCCAGAAATTTACAATAAACCCCAACCTTTTCCAAAGACCTGCTTCAGGTCCCTGATAATTGTTAATGGAAATTTGCTGGTGGGGTTTGGCTCCTGTTCTCCCAGCCATATGCAGACTCACGCAAGGAGACATCAAAACTGGTACCATCTGTGGCTGATAGTTTATAAGCCTTAATTAGTCAAAGTTTATCCTTACACTGAACACAACCAGTGTGTTTAGCAGACAGCAGGCCCACACATGTCAGCAAGAAGCTTTCCTCTGTCTGTGCCATCATCCATGTCAGAGGAGTGGGAGGGGGGCTCAGAGGTGATGGCTACAAAAGGCTGAAAGGAGAGATTTTTCCCTGTGGCATCCCAAGGACAAGGTTAACACAGCCATTTTCATGTATCCCATGGGATGACTGCTCTGTGACTTGTTAGCAGAGAGTGGAACACTTGTGCTTGAAACTTGTAATGCTTCAGCTAAAATGGATACTTGGTGTGATGTCTCAGTGACATCTGTCATCCCCAGCACAGTCACAGAAAGGCTCTGATGTCTAGAAAATCAGTTTTAACAACTTCAGCCTTCTTTGAATTGCGATCAAGACCCAGCTTGGGCAGGGATTCCTATAATCTGATTTTAGGCAGGTTTGACAGCTAGTTTAGCAGGATTGTCAGTGATTCTCCCCACCCTAAGATAAGAGCCAGATCTCTGTCTCTCTCTTCTGACTGGAGGACTAGTTTTGATTCACCTTCCTTCTTTGAAGCTTAGGTGAGAGCGATCCTTTGGTGTAGAGGTGCTTTGCAGTATTCTTTATTGCTTCCACCCTCACTCTGTCAGGACTTAGCTTCAGGTGTCTGGAATTAAACACCAGCAGGGCAATCCTTAATGCCACATGTCCAGTTAATGTGTTTTTCTTTCGCTGTTTCCATCCAGCTCAGCTCCAGGAACATCACCAGAGTCAGGCCAGGGGTTTGAGCCAAGCAGCTCTGTTGGGGAAGCGAGATAGCAGAGCATTTATCTCTGAGGTTAAACCTTTTGAAAGATAGGGATCATAGCACTGATCCTCAGCTAAGGGAGAGTGAACTACCTCCCTCTTTCACGTTGCTGACCAATAACTGGAGCAGAGCTGGCTCCAGTTTTGGAGGCAGATGCAAAACAATTCTTCCAGATGGAAGCCAGAGTGAAGCAGGCAAGATGCCATCTGGAAAGAGAGGGCCCTTGCTGTGCAGATGCACATTGCAAAAATGACAGAAATATAAAATTGGAAAAAATCCCCCCATGTCTGTGGTGAATGGGAGGGTTCACTGAGCACCTTGCTGCTGGCTCCTGCCTTTCCAAAGAGTGCACTGTGCACAGCAGCCTGGTAACAAAGCCTGGAGTGAGAATCTGTTTCCATCTTTCTGGATTTTAGTCTATTTGAGTTTAGTTTGGGGTTTTAGTTCTGGGTTTCTTTTTCAGTCACTCTTTATTTTGTGGTGTGGTTTTAACCAGATTCTGCACCCATCTGAATGGATGCAAAATGTTTCCCAGAGCTGTTGCTAACAGTGAGAGGTTTGGGCTCTGGCATCATCCAGCTCCACGTGCTCCACAGTATTTTGGGCCAGGAACTGAAAGGACTGGAGGCTTTGCACAGGGGGTACAGGAAAGTGCACTTTGGAGCTAAAGAATGTTCTTAAGAAGTGCTTTTCAGCTTGATAATGAACATGTTCCTTCAGAAGAATCTTATGGCATCAGAAACAAAGAGTGGACAAGGAGGAGGAAGCGGGAAAGTGAGAAAGCCAGGATGGGCTGGCTGGTGAATGTGGGAATCCCAAAAAGCATCTCCCTCCTTGTGTGCCCAAGTTATCCTCCAGGCTGTTTCTGTGCTGGGATTCAGAATTGATCTGTGGGTCAGCAAAGCTCAGGCCAGTGGCTCTGGTAGTGACCTGTCCCAAGCTGGGAGGCTGCTCAGTGCCCACTGGCTGCCTGGCCAATCCTCTCCAGAGTGGGATGGGAGCTCATCTGCACATCACAGCCCCCTGGCTTGCCTTGCTGGGCAGATGGCCTGCGATTTATCTTGAAACAGCCCCATTTAGGCTACATTAGGCTATTAATTCACAACAATCTGAGGACTCTGGATGTGAATTCATTACAGACTGAGAAGGGCAGCTTCCTGAAGGCAGCTCTGCAGTGCAATCCTGTCTGCAGATTCCTGAATACATTTCTGTTTGAGAGCCATCAAATCTCAGACAGGCGACATCTGCCACATCATTTTTAAAAAACTTTTTGTCATGGGAACAAATGTGACAGAAATGTGTGAAAAGCAGAAATAACAATGAACCATTCCAGATACTCTTCAAATACCCTCATGAATTTGAGACCACACATGGATGGAGCCAGATCTGCTTGGTTGTGTGTCACTGTGCTCACCTGGAATCGGGACTTGCTTTAGGACATTTTTGTTTCAGAGGGAGCTGTGACAATGCAGAGCTGGCAGCAGCTCTCATTCACTCTCTGGGCTCTAAAGCACAAAGTCTCTGGAGCTTCAGGTTTTTATCTCCTCTGGGATAGAAAACGCAGTGCTTCTCCCATTCTTGTCTCTGAAAATTAGGCTGCAAACACTGGGCTTCAGGCAAAGTTTCTGCAGAACTTACTGGACTTAAATGATATAACTCCATTGTACCAACTCATAACCAGCAGTAAATATCGAGCTGTAGGAATCTCAGTATAAATTAATGGAGATAGAAAATCCATTACAACAAAATCCCTGAAAAAATCACAGGTTTTTATGGTTTGAGATAGACGTGCTGAAGGGTGAAAGGACTGAGAGCAGCTCTGAAGAAGTTGTGAGAGGGACTGTGATGCATCAAAAATCAGAATGAGAGTGCTGGGGGAAGAGACCTTTGTCTCGAGCCCTGATGGATCTCCATGTGAAGATGTGAGGCAAATGCTGTTGTTTATTCCAGCCCACCAAAAGATCTGCCCATGGTTTGCACGCACAGCCCCAGAACCCTGCTGCTGTTTGAGACCAAGTGTCTGCACGGCTGCAGGAAAGGCAGAAAATTAGAAATGAGGAAATATCCCAGTCAGATGGTAGTTTAAATGAGCAGATAATCAGTGGTGGGGCTCTGAGCTGGGGGCTGTGGGATCCCACTGACCAGCTGGGGATGGTGTCCAGCTCACACAGCAGCCAGAGGTGGCCCAGGGCAGTGGGAAATGTGCCTTGGCAGCAGCTCTCAGCACTCTTTTCCCCCCTGGAAAGCTCTGTCTCCTGATGTGGTTTGGTGGGTGATGAGAGGGCAGCTGCTCCCTAAAAGCTGTTTAGAGACCCTGACTTGGCACTCTGAGCACTGGATCCCAGCAAGAGTCAGAGGCAGCACTTTGCTGGTAAGACTGTGAGTTTTTGTTCAGATTAAGCAACAACAACAAAAAAATCCTGGGAAAGATTGGAGTAAGGAGTTTGGAAGCAAAGAGTCTCTCTTAATGGTGTTTATGGGCTGGAAGAGAGAAGCTGAGAGCAGCAATTCAAATTTTCAGCTTCTCTCCTAAGCAGTATTAATGAGGGTGAAATGTCAATTGACTGCACTGTGCTTTGAATCAGACTCCTAGTGCTGGACTGACACCTGACAAACTGGAAAAAATGAGCAGCTTTGCAAATCCATTCTTCATATACTGGCAAAGATGAATAAATCAATCAGGAGTAAGATGGAAACAGCAATATAGAACTGAAAGCTGTCACAATACTGGCCAGATGTACATGAGTGATGAAAGAATAAACAAATCATTAAGTGAAACAGTTTCCTTCCGGTACCATTCCTTATCCGAAGAATTGAAAAGTGTAGACAGTCATTTAATGATTTCAAATTTTTGGGGTCTGTATCGCTCTGAACGCCTCATTTCAAAATATGAGCAATAGTGGAAGAAAGTGTAGGAAATGTCCTGCTGGATCCATAAACATCCCAGTGCTCTCTATCCATCAGAGACAGCAGGAGCTGCTGTTTGGGAAGAATGCAGAAAATGGTCACATCCTCTGGCCCGTTCCCTCTGTATCCCTGTATCTCCCAGTTGCTGTATTTAGGATGTCTCTACCTGGTCCTCCAGCTATCCAAACAAACACCTGCAGTGCAGGAATTTGTCATCCTGTGAGTGCCATTAGTGCCCACAAGTGCCTGGGGCAGCCAGTTCCAGCTGTCCATTGCTGTGCAGTTACTTTGATTTAGCTCTGCAGCTCTGTATTCACTTTATTTACACTCCTTCTCTCCAAGCTGAAGACATTCTTTTCAGTCTCTTGCAAAAAACTTCTTCCCCTTGGTCATTTTAGCTGCCCTTTTCCACCTCTCTGCCTCCACTGCTTCTTTCCTGCGGTGTGGAGACTGTGAATCCACACTTCTCAAAGCCATGAGCACGACCAGCTTTTATAGAGCTGCAGGATGCTGCTGCCTCAGCTGCTGCTGCACGAGGTCCTGATGATATCTGAGCAGTGCCAGCCACGACCCCAAAATCTCTTCCCGTGGGTGTCAGTGCCTGCTCTGAGTTCAGCCCCGTGCAGATATGGTTTGTAGTCCTTTTGTATCACCTAAGATTTTTCTGTCTTGAAGTCTGTCTGCCACTTTCGTGCCAACCACTGGGTTTTGTGGGGTGTCCCAAATCTGCATTCTTTTGGTGCATTTGACAATGAAACCCAGGCTCAGCTGGAGCTGAACCTGCACAGGTTTCCATGGGCTTGGCCATAAAATAGCACGGATCCAGTGGCAAATTCCAGGAAACACCCGACCCTCTCTGCCTTCTGGAAAAGTTGTCACATGTTGTAGCTCCAGCTCCTGAGGGGACTTGCCTAATTTTACACCTATCAGAAATCTCAAGGCTGCACACACCTAAAGCAGATGTCTCAACACCTTCCTGAATAAAAAGCATTATCTGACAACCTGCTTATGTTACTCAAGCCCTTGGCTGTCTCTCATACACACAGGTTTTGCTGAGTTGAAGGAAGATTTCTGCAAGAGCTGCGAGGGATCTTCATCTCAGCAGCACTGGGTATAACCTGTCATCTTCAGAGCTGGTGATGAGCTGACAACTTCCCCATCAGAGCCTAACCAGGAGCCCACCGCATCAGCACTGCTGCCCCAGGGCGGGCAGGAGAGCTCTTTTCAGAGTGCTGCGAGTTAAAACCAGCGTGGCTTTGTGATCTGAGCTGGTGCTGGGCTGGGAAGGAGGTGCCTGGCACTGACAACCGGCAGGAAGAGCGTTCAGCCCAGTGGGAATAGCAGACTCTGGTCCCAGCTGAGCTCTGTGTGAGCTCTGTGGGCTGTGGAGCATCTGCATCGAGCTCCCACCTTGTTTTCGTGTCTGTGACACAGATGTGGTCACTGGGCAGCTGATTTTGGGTGCTAAAATTAGATTCTTCTGTTCAGTTCATAAGGCAGCAGGTGGTTTTTAACCCAGTCTGCGTTTTGAGAGGCATCAGAAATCAGCTGGCTGGGGGTTTGTACATGGCTGCAGCTGCCATGTTGGTGAATGTCCACTTAAAACAGCATTTTGAGAGCCCTGGCTGTGAATTTAACAGATTTAAAAGTTTAAACAAATTTAAAAGCTTAAAATATTTTGAATTTAAGAATTTAAAAGACACTATGGCCTAATTCAAAAAGAATTTTAAAATACTTTTTAAACAATTTAAAGAATAAATAAATGTGATATATAATTAACGTAACATAATTTATTATATAAATCGCACACTATAATACAATTAATATAGCATAATATATGAATAGTTAATAAATTTTAATAATTTAAAGATGTTATTGCCTATTTTTTCACGAATAGATTAACATTATCATTTATGGTCTACTTTCTAACCACACGTACTGTCACAACCTGCTTGTGCCCAGGAAAACAAGCAATTCACAATAGAAAAATCCATATTCCTTCAGCAGTCAGCACCACTTCACAAATCCCTCTAGTGACCCTGTGCAAATTACTTTCTGAAAGTCAATTATTGGGCTGTTTGCTTTGTTTACTCTTCTTAGCAAAGCATCGGCATAACTTTCTATTGAGAGATCTTAAAAATGTTTGTCATATCATGTCAACTGCTTCAAGACATGAGCTGGTGCAGAGCCTAAAAATAGCTCCTTGGAGATGACTGGCCTGGCCTAAAGCCAGGCTGGGATCAAGGAGGAATAAATGTGACTGAAATTCACTTTTGCTCACTCGTGTCCTGAGCTCTGACCGAGGACTGGGTGAAACCAATTCAAACGATGGGTCTGTGTGTAAAAAAGAGTGAGAATGAGAAGAGAGGGATATTTTTACCCCAGTTCTCTTGTTGCTTCCCTCCCTGTAGCACATTGGCCACACTTAAGGCACCACAGAGTCTGTGAAACAAAACATTTGGCAGCCACTGGAGAAATCAGGGGAGGGATGTTTCCCCAAATGGAGCACGAGGGAAGGAGCTGGGGAAGGAGCTCCTGCCTGCTTCCCAAACTGCAGCTCCACACGGGGTCTGTTCTGCACTTGAACTCCTCTGTAAAGGCAGCACGTTGTGTTCCTGAGCTAATTGGACACCTGAGTCAGGGGGATCATTGGAATCACCACAGGGATAACAAAATCTCAGCTGGGAGAAACTCAGTGGTTCAGGATAGACCACCAGTGCCCCTGAAAGAGATGCTTTCTTAACATTTGGGACTTGGAAATCTCCATGAATAGAAATTCTAATGAAGGAAATGTCAAGTCAAACCGTCTCCTTGTGTGGCTGGCTTTGACATTTCCCAGTGTAGCCTCTCTCCTGGGCCATCATTTTGCACCCACACTTGTCTGACAACTTGCTGAAGAAGTGCATCCAAACAGACAACGAAATGCCTGCATGATTTGTGCAGGAGGGAAGTAAACAAAATATCACTGAGAATAAAACCTTTTCAAATGCAGCTAAAAAAAGCACTATCAGACACTTCCAAGTGCTGGAAAATTGCTTCTCTTGCTGCTGCTTGGCTCATTCCGGTTCGCTCTTTTGGGATGATATTTTTCTTGGTGAGGTTTGACTTTGATTTAAACATCTGAAAGTTCCACAATAATCGTTGCTAAGTGTTTGGTGCTCTTCATGTTTGGAGAGTCAACTCATCTCCATGGCACGGGGAGAGCGATTTACTCAGAAATCTGCTGAGAGTAAAGATCTTCAGTAAACTGGGAGGACGGGGCCTGTGAAAGTGTAAAGTTCTCTGACTGTTCCATTCCTCATTTCTCATAATCAATGATCACATTTGTGCCTACTACAGCTAGAAATTGTTTTGCCTGGGAAATCCTCCGTAATTTTCTACTTCAACTCAGAGTCTGATCTCCGCTCAAATAAACAACCACTGTCAAGCTTTGTAATGTCTCTCCTTTTGCCTTTTCCCTTCACGCCCGTGTTGCCTCTCTCTTAACAACAAAATGCAAAACTGAAATGCAAAGGGTGCTTTGCCCCATTTCACCCAGACAGGATGTCAAGAAGCTCTGCACAAAATCTGTGCTGTGCTGTTCAAACAAGTGACACATTCATTAGACTCAGCTGAGCACGGGAGGAATATTGAAGGTGATGTGCAAACTGTAAACAGGTCACCTTCTTCAAGATAAAGTGGATTACTTCAACACAAGGCATAATTAAATGCAATTTCTTTTCACTCTCCCTTTTGTGGTCTAATTGATGCCTGTTTGGGAATATGAGGTTATTTTTTAGCAGTTTGACTTTCCTACCTGTGGATATATTTGGTCTGAATTCCTTTTGTTTCTGGCTCCCAGGGAGCTTATGATTTACAGATGAGGATTTTTCCATGTGATGTGGAGTGACATCCTAGCTTGAACAGACCTCCTGTTTCAAAAGAAAAGATTAAAAAATGGAGAGCTCCCACTTGTGAAATGCAGCTCCTGATGAAGGTACTGATTTCTCCATTGTGTGAGAAACGGGTGATGCACAATGTAAAATTATTTCAAATACGTTTCAAAGCTTTTTTTTTTGCAGAAAATTCCACCCCTGTAGAATAGTCCCATCAGCCTAGTGCTGGGCCAAGGCAAGTGAAATAATTTAAGAGGTGGGAATCTCCGAAACACTCTTCTGGTGAAAATGTAATTGCTTTGTTTTGAAAGTGCCTAATGATCCAAAAAATGTGTTGATAGCTTTCAAAGCTTTCAGATCTGGAGATGCTGACAGAGCAAATTTAAGAGCGGAAGAAACTTTTTGTTTTTAGTGTCTCCTTTTCCAGACTTTCTCCTGACAACCATTATTCATTAGCCAAGCTGGGCTAAGGGGTAACGTTCAAGAGAGTTTTCAACACACATGGCACGGAAAAGCAAAGGACAGAGATGTGAAACTGATGCATCTTGCAATTAATAAGCAGCTAAAAGCAGCTAAAAGCAGCTAAAAGCTTGCAGGAGTGCTGTGAACTGAGGAAAGAACCCATTTGTCCTTCCTCCCTTCCATCCTCCTGCTTTGTGCAGGGGGAAGCGGGGCAGGAGCAGTGCAGCTCCTCCTGGTCTTTTCCATGGAGAAATCAGCAGATTTCCAGCCGTGGGATCAATAGATCCTCACGATGTCTCCTGGCTCCAGGCTGGACAGGATCCATCTGTTTGTTGTGGCACACACTGAGCCCGTGCTCTTGGCATCTTCTGGGCCCTGCTGAAGCCAGCTCAGCTTTGCTCTGGGGGATGCACGGAGTGGGGCACGAGGCTGGTTCCCATCTTGGGAATTGGTGAAAACAGGTGCAGAGAAGATGTGCAAAACAAATTCATGTTGAAACCAGACCTGGTGCTGCACAGAAACTAAAGAGAGAAGCTTGAGGAGCAGCACAGGGGAAAAAAAATCCCAATATTCTGTGATATTCCCAGTGCATGGAGGCCCTGAGGAGAAGCTCGTTGAGAGGATGCTGGGTGAGAGCACATTCTGTGCTGAGGAGCTGGGGGGAGGAAGGGAGAGGCAGCTCCGGAACGTGGTGAGTGGGAAAGCTGATCCCAGCAGAGCGAGGACAGGCAAATTCATCCCAAGGATGGTCACAGCAGCACTGGCAAACCTTAACTTCACACCAAGTGTCTCGTTTCTGCCTGCATATGTAAATAACAACAGCAATTCCAATCAGGAAAAGAACGTTCTCTCTTCAGAGGAAAGGAATTGCAGATCTGGGGGTGGAAAGTGTCATCTGCACGGAGCGTTGAGGCTTCGGATTCAGTGACAGGTGATTCCTGACTCTCTACAAGCACTTAGTCTGTTTGCATTAGGCTCTGGGATTTGTTTTCCTGATGGATTACTCCAGTGAATCCTGGCATAAACACCAACAGCTACCCACTGAGGCGCTCTGCAGGAGGGAAACATGGGCTGGGGGTATTTCAGCTGACTAAAACTGGCATTAAATTAATGCCAAAGTGAAAATGCTGAAAAAAACCCCCCCTGTACTGATGAATTCTCGTGCAGCAGAATCACTCTTCAAGAAGGTTCTAATGCTAAAACCTTTGAGGGTAAAATGATAGGAGGGAGAAGAGATCTCGAAACAAGACCCTTACACACACACGTGTGTGTGTGTAAAATGCAACTGAAAAGTATCTAGGATGTATAGACATCAAATGCAGCTTGTTACTTCCATGTGTATTTTAAAAATAAAAAGGCAAGTTCTGAATATGGTTTCGGAAGGTTTTGAATATGTTTTCTGAAATTTCATTGCCAAAATTAAGTGGGCTTTAAGAAATGACCCGAAAATCAAGGATCTCCCAAGAAGAACCCCTCAGACTCTGCTGTGTGCAATGCTGGTATGTGCACTTCTCCATGCCACTAGAAACTTCATAGCTTGATAATTTTATGGTGCACTTTAGTTAAAAAGCTCTCATTTTTAATGCTGGCAGTCTTCAAGTAACAGCACTGAAATTGGTTTGCCTCCTTAGGGTGATCACGCAGTTGTAATGATTTAATTTCGGATTTTGAGGGGTATTATAGCTGAGCAAGGCAGGTCTGGAGAGCAGCTTTCTCTCTTATTATATTCCTGCAGGTGTGCTGCATTCAGGGAACATCCCTGGCATTAACACAGACACATAAAAGGAAGAGTGTGTTTCCAAAGATCTGAAGAAGCCGTGAAGGTCAGATGAAAAATTGAATAAACTGACACGCTGTTAAAATTATCTCCTGATCTTCTTCAAATATTGTGCTTTTTCCTTCAGAATCTTTACTTAATCTTTTAAATTAACCTCATGATAATAAAGGTGATAGGGTAGAGAAATGCTGAAATACAAGGTGGAAGACATTGGCTTTTTAATTAAGCAAAATGTGTGCTTGATTAGCTAAAGGTTAGAGTCTGTCTGGTGAACACCTGCACATGAAGGACTCGAGAGACTGAATTTTTGTGCTGTGAATTAACAGAAAATGTGAGCTCTGTGTTGGGCCCATTCAGAGATTTGCTGAGCCACTGAAACCTGAGTGTGCCCTGGGGGCCAAATTCTGCTTGTATGTGCAACTTTGGGTCAAGATTCATGAAAACAAGTGCCACAATTTATATTTTCAACAACTAAATAATGTACTCACTTTCTAAGGAATGTTTATGACTTTAGCAGTGACCCCACAGTTTTATCTCCACAAGCAGAGGAAGCTGCAATGGGAGCATTTAAGTTGTTCAAATAGGGCCAATATTCTTTATCAATTCACTGCACTGAATTGTGTCTGTATAATCTCATATTTTACCAAAACTGGGGTGCACAGAGATAGCACCAATTGTAATGGAACCTCCCTTTTCAAACATACCCTTGGAAACAAACACATACTGGAGGAAATTGAACCTTGGTGGTCATAAATTTGTGGGCTTAAAAGTAAATAAAATGCACTGAAGAACCCACTTTGAAGAAAAATTGCTTTTCAGTCTGGATTCCTGTCTCCCACTGCACTCAAGAAATTTTTAACATGGTTCACACAGGTCAATCTCTACTGAGCATTAAAGCTATTTTTTAAGTGAAAAAAAAAAGCCCACTAAGAATGAGTCAGCAGGACTGCACTCTCTGCACTTGCATTAGCAGGAATTTTTATTTAGGGGAAACTCTTGGAATTTTTCCTCCTCTTTTGATGACCCAAACTTGCAGAGCTGGGCCGTCCTTTTTCTCTGCTGCCATGGGTAATAAAGGTTGGATTTTTCTCCTGGCTTCTGAGGGAAACCTCCTTATTACCGAGCAGCTGTTGCTGAGAGATGGTTTATGTTCAGCTTGTTGGATTATGCAATTGTCCTGGTTCTGGCACAACTGCAGCATCATCCCAGCAACTGCAACCACAGAACTGCAGGAAAATCTGGGGAGGCAAAGGGAGAGAAATCCCCTTTTCAGGGGGAAAAGTGGAATCTGCTTCCTACCTCATGACATTGTGTTTGGGTGTAAGGCACTCTAAGAGTTTCTCTGCCTGTTTGTTCATTGCTGGCATTTATTGATCATCCCCAAAGCCAGAATCTCTCATTGAGATGCTGAACAGATGCAGAGAGGGAGAGTTCTGGAGGTGAAATGAAGGTCTGTGTGTGCTGGTAACCCCACAGCAACCCCCAGGATGCTCAGCTATAAATGGATGTGGTAATTAATGACACCGTAACAATCCCCTATTAATTTGTTTTCTGTGTTTACATCCTTAGAATTATTACCATAAAAAAGGCTCATCAGGTCTGGGCTAAGAGCAAGTGGCTGGGAGGTGAATTCTGTTACTCTGACATCTTTTCCATCTTCCTCCCTCCTGAGTACCCAAACTCCTGCCTGGTACAAAGCTGCACTGACTGCTGAGGACACCAGGAAACCTGGATATCATCCCAAAAAATCACCATGACTGGTATCCTAACTGGAATCCCTAACTGCACATATCCTCCCTAGGCCAGCAGGAACATAAAGAAGAGGTAATTGTTCCTTGCCCCAAGGAATATTTTGATTTCGTGAAAACCACTTCTTGGGAGGTGAACAGCCAGTGAAACAGCTCGTGGGCCAGCTCTGAGTGCTGTGAACTAAAAAGAACGATCAGCACAAAGAAATGAGAGATATTTTTCTTTTTAGAAAGGCCGCTGCACGAGAGAAATTTGTTGCAGATACGAACCCCAGGTTTGTCTGTGTACACAGTTTTTTGCACAACACGTTTCAGCCTTCACACACATTTCTGTGACAGCAGGGCAGCCCTGTCCTTATCTGTCACACACTGTGTAATATCTTGTCCCACAGAGATTTGCCCATTCTGTCTGATGGATAACAAGCCCAGATTGCTGAATTTCCTGCCCTGAAGCTCTTACAAGAGCACCATAAAGCTGTGATGCTTCTGAGGGGTACCTGCAACAAAGGTGAAGACCCAGATGAAAGCTGAAGAGAAGCTCCATTATCAAATTTTGGATAAATAGTCATGAATGTACACTCTGGATCTTCTGGCTGCCCAGACTCTGTGTGTTGGGAGCAGCTCCACTGCCAACAGTGCAACAACTGCTGCAAGAAGAGCTTAACTGGGAGAGAAATAAGTTTCTGAGTTTCTATTCCTTGTAATTTTTACTGTGAAACACGATGGAAACAAGGAATAATCACTTCTTCTCTCTGTCCTTCCTGAAAACAGTGTTTCTTCCTGAAAACATAAATCAGGACTATGATAAAATCACTCAGTCAACACAAGTAATGTCCATTTGAAAAGGGAATAGTGTTTGCTGTGTTTTATAATATCCTAGCTGAGACAAGAAAAAGATAGCAAGCTGCAGTAATATATCCTGTATTACATAAAAGAACCATGAGATTAAAGCTGACTGTGATCTTGTTTGCTCAAGATTTAAATTGATGTCTCTCATAGATATCAGTGGCCTTAACCTGCATTTACAGTGGCAGAGAGGAATATTCGGTCATAAAAGCTGAAGTCTGATGTGTTAAAGAGAAAAACTGAAAGTCCTTCAATACTTCTGCAACATGATGGTGTTTCCAATTGATCTTGACAAGTTATTTATTCAATTGGTGCCTCAATTTCCCAGCAGTAAACTGAAAATAAAGCTTCTGTGAGTGCCACAGTGCTACTGAAAAACTCAATTCTTGTGGAAGGATTTGAGGATCCAAATGATAGGCACTAAAAAGAGGTTTTTTATTGGCACTCTCTGCATGCAACATCAAGATATCAGTGTTTCTCTTCCCCTGAGCTAGTTAGAGAGAAATATTTGGACATCTTTTCCCACTTAAGCACGTTTAGAGATCTCTGAAGGGCCCCACTGTCTCCAGTGACCAACTGAAATTACACAGAGCTGCTCATCGGCCTTTCCAGAACAACTAGTGAAAATCAATTGTTGAATTTAGCTGCAGCATTGGCAGTAAATAGACCTTCTGATCCAATTTCAAGGTCAGTGCACATCAAGCTTAATTAAAACGGTGTGGTGTGTTACCCATTGTTATTGAATGATTTTAAATATTCAAGGGGGCTCTGAGGGCTCGGGAATTCACTGGGGAGACAGAGAAAAATGGGAAGAAGACTAAGAGGACCTAGAGAGCTCTTCTTTCTGCTTCCATTTCTCTTATTCATAAGTTGCTAGGAATAATTTACCCAATGACTTTCCTGATTAGGTTGAACTGGCTAAAACCAGCATTGTCACTGAAAGAAGAATCCCCTTTTTCCCTCCAAGGCATTTCCTCCTGCAAGTATGAGACTCTGCTGGACCTTGGGAAGCCTGGCCTAAGCTAAAGCAAAATGAGAAACATAAATCCTGCGCTTTAGCTTTGTGTTAAGTGTGTAATTGCTTGAATTTTCTACAAAATATCCAGATTGATTTTCATCTCTGCATGACTTTAAGCCATGCAAACATGTTAAATTTAATAAAAGCTACTTATTTTCATGTGTAGAAGAGAGATCAACATCTGCAGCCACTGCGTAATTTAATTACAGGAGAACTGGGATTTTTTTTTTTAGTTATTCTATAAAATGACCTCCTGGAGCACATAAAAAAGAAAGTACCAGGAAGGTATAAATTAAGGTGAAAGACACAGTGGGAGTCAGTTCTCTTCTCCCACCTCTTTTACACCCACTGAACGCAAGACTAATCTGAGTCTCCCTCCTTTCCCTTTGCTCCCACTGCCTCCTGAGAGATCTGGGCTTGGCCTTTTATCTGACTCACTTGGATTGGATGGGATATGACATCACTGAAGTAATTTTTTGGCCCACTGGGACTCACTTTTCCCATCCACTGGCTCTGTTTGCAAGGGCAGAATTCCACCCACTGCGCTGACTTTCCCCTGTGCCAGCACGTCAAAAACACTCAGAGGGCAGCATAATTCCTTTTCCTAATTAATAAGAATATGAGCAACTCTTCCTCTGTGAAATATTCATTGAGAATTTGCTACTAAATATTCATCAGCGTTAACAAATAATTTCTTTCCTTGCATACACCAGTGACACTTAAGGAAATGAGAATACACACACCCAGGGCTGTGCTGTATTACAAACCACTGCTATTATGACATGCTGCAAATCGAATTTATTTCAGGAGCCTTGAACACAGATCATGGCAGTAAAATGTCTCTTTTCTACACATCAGTTGTTGTTTGTGGCACAACAGCACTTCCATGTTTTAATAATGTAACTACTCCCTTGAACTGTGCTTATTTCCTCAGTGATGGATCACACTTTTATACCAGCAGATGAAATGCTTGCAGTGACATTTTAGGGCTGGAAATCAGAGCATTTATACCTGGTGTCGACTCAAAATTGTCTCCATTTTCTACAGCATCTTAGTACTAGGACAGGCTTTCACTGGGAAAAAGTTTTATTTTAAATGGTAACTGCAAAAGATGCTTACTGAAACTATGAATAGTTCAGATTATTTTCCTTGCTCTCTTACCTAAAATAGAGCCAAATGGATGATGACAGCTCATTCTGAGGCTCTCACACAGCTGATTTCTGGGCTGTGCACCAAGCCCAGCCCCAGTTTGCTGCCCTGAATTCAGGGGATTCACTCCAGTCCTCAGTTTGGCAGCAGCTCCCCAGCCTCTCCTGGGGTCAGACTGGGACATTCTCCTCCTTCTTTCTTTGCACCTCTTCAAACAGTTCCTAACCTTTGCTTTCCTATGGGAAAGGCTGAGAGAACTGGGATTGTTCAGCCTGGAGAAGAGAAGGCTTTGGGGTCACTGAATTGTGGCCTTCCAGTGCTTGAAGGAGCTACAAGAAAGATGGGAAAGATTCTTTACAAGGGCCTGGAGTGGCAGGACAAGGGGGAATGGCTTCAATTGGCAGAGATTAGGTTCAGATTGGATGTTAGGGAGAAATTCTTCCCTGTGAGGGTGGTGAGGCCCTGGCACAGGCTTCCCAGGGAAGCTAAAGTGCTTACTGTGCTGCAGAAGTCAAGGAGATTGAGGGATTAAAATGACAGCATCTGAAAAAGAGCAGAGAGGTGTGGCCCCAGGCTTGGCCTGAGTGAGAGGCTGTGTGTGCTGCTCTTCACCTCTTGGGGCCAAATCTGGGATTTTATGTGCCCCATAACAAAATGAGATGACAACTGCTGTGGAGAAAGTCCAGGACAAAGAATCTGCAGCCCCCAGTTAACGGGAGGTTTTTCACCAGCTTGTTGGTACTCAGGAGGTTTGATGGGGATGGAAGAGCTCCTGAGGGGGAGTGGGTCTAGAGCTGCTCAGGGAAGCATTAAGTTGATGTGACAAATGAGGCAGAGAGGGGAAAGTGTGCTCAAGTGAA
The DNA here is from genome assembly GCA_013398055.1 of Ifrita kowaldi. Classification (NCBI taxonomy): domain Eukaryota; kingdom Metazoa; phylum Chordata; class Aves; order Passeriformes; family Cinclosomatidae; genus Ifrita; species Ifrita kowaldi. The sequence goes on from VZRS01012631.1 coordinate 133,061, forward strand.
GAGAGAATCACTCACCAGCAGATCTGAAAGGGAATGTCTTCACAGGAGAGTAATTAATCTTATTTGGGATTTTCACAGAGAGCTCGTAGGAGGGCTGTGAGCAGAGCAAAAGGAGCAGTTCAGAGTGACTTTGTGCACTGGCTGGTTCCATATTGGCCATCCAGCTCTCTTAGGGAGCATGAAGGAATGCCTGGATTTTAACCCCATCTTCTCTGAGCTCCTGTTAAGGGGCACACCAAAGGCATCCCCAGCAGCCATCCTGGTGACATCCAAGTGTAAATGAGCAATCCCAAATGTGAAAGCTTTGCTCTGGAGTTTATTACCTCAGCAGATTAATTTTAAGTGTCTGACAAATGAATCATCAGATGAAGCTGTGGTAATTACCTACCTTAGCAGGCAATTATTTCCCACACCTTTGGCTTGCTGACATTCACTGGAGGGTCATTCCTGAGCAACAGAGAGATGCCACCTCTGCTGCCACCATGGCTCTGGGCACTGCCCACCAGATCCACAGCTGCAAATCAGCACAGCAAAGGATTTGTCACTTGGAGAGTCTGAAATTGCCACCTGCAGGGTCCTTCTCAGCAAATCAGCCACAAAGGCTGGTGGAATCACCACCACGTGAGTGGCTGCAGAGGGGACCCACATCCACGGCTATAGCTGAGATCTTCAGACTGATTGATCTGCAGGCGAAGCATGGCCAAAATGGATCAATAAACCAAATTCAGAGTGGTATTCTGAAGACTGGAATTCATCACAGTGTTCTGTGGGATGGGTCATGCCCTATGCAACAGGTATGTGAATTCTAGGGGAGGAAAGAGCCAAAGATAAACTTTGGCTTCTGTTGGTGGGAGGGAATAACCACATTACAAGAGGAGGAGGAAAGGAAGAGAAGGGGAGGCAGTTAAAAATTTCAGCCTGACTTGTCTCTTGTTCAGTATTCCTGCCTTTGCTGGGGTTTGAGCTTCAGGATGGACAGCATTTCTCAGTTAACCTCCCACACCAAACTGCACCTGGCAGAGAGCATAAAATAAATCAACAAAACCCCAGAAAGATCTTTGAAGTCATCACCATAGCCCTTGAATAAACGGCTCAGAAAACTTCAGGCTCTGCCACTGTGTTTTCTTCACATCGGTGGCTGGAGGTTGCAGAGGATATTGTGTGTCTGGGTGGAGCCTTCCCTGTCCAGATCTGGAGGCAGAAGATGCTGAAGACAGGAGGATGGCTCTGGTGTTCATCACAGAATTGTGGACACGCCGTCCCTTCTCCTCCAGCCCCCACCAAGACAGCAGGTGGTTTGTTTTCAACCAGCTGCACAGGCACAGCCTGAGAGGGGGGTGGTTGCCAGGGAAGGAGTAGGAGGTAGCTACAGACCTGTTGCTCAAAGCTGGGGAGGGCCCTGTACAAGAATTTGTGCAAAAGTGCCACATGGTTGGAATGGCAGCACCAATCCATTTGGTGGGAAGAGGAGGCTTTTCCCAGATTTCTGTGGAGATGTATGTGATGAGCCCCACAGTGTGATGATTCCTGTTCTGAAGGCCAGCAGCCCTGTGTAAGTGTTCAGGAACTAAACAGAACAAGGCAGATACCATCAGAGAGAGAAACCTCAGTTTACAGAGAGCTGTTGAGTCAATAAAGCCACTCCCCTCACCCCCCTGCTTCCCATGTGCTTAGCCAACACCAGCTGTGGCCCAATTAAACTCAACTGCTTACAGAAATGGATCTGTTGCAGACAGGCACACAATGGATTATGATTGTAATCACTTAAGAGGTCACAGCAGCTCAGTGCTTGTGTTTTCTGATATCTGGGTGAGACACAGCACCGAAGTTCTGACCCACTTTGGGTAGCTACAGACCCTCCAGCCCCTTGTTGTTTGTTGGGATGGTGATGTGGGACTCCCACGCAGGGAGGGAGACCCGAGAGTCCTGGCCAGAACGTTGAAAAGACGAGAGGAGGCCTCTTGTTGGTTGCTTCAGATTGTTGTTTTAATTAGCGTTATCAGAGAAACAGAGTGCTGGACACAGCACCCTGCAGAGAGTTCAAAAGATGAGCGCGGAAAAAAAGCTTATTGCAAATTCTTGGCCCTTTTAAAGGTAAATGACCCAATAGAAGTTTGAAACGAAACATATTTTCACTTTTCTGCCAATGCCCAACAAACCCAGCTCCTGTGTGGACAGGAACTGCGGAATTTTTCATCCAATCATTCCAAATCACTTCTGCCACAAGACATGGAGGTATAGAAGAAGAAGAAGCAGCCCTGGAGAACAACAACTGTCCTCCATCTTGGCATTTTTAGCTTTTATCTATTTACTACATAAACAACCCCAAAACCTCTAAATTCTTCACCTTGTGACATCACTACAAACTATTCTATCATCTGGTTCAAACCTTTCTAGATTCAAACTCTTCCCAAAGTGTTGGCAATTTTTTCCACGGACAGAGGTCAAAATAAGTGCCGTCCAGGGGGGATAAATCCTTCAAAACTGGCAGGACAATATCTCCTGCACCTTGGGTACCAACAGGTGAAATACAGCTCGAGGTGTCAGCAGGCACACACTGACTCTTCATCTGTTCCAAAGGTCGGTGCTGCCATCAGGCCAAGGAGTGTTGGGGGTGACCGTGAGATTCCTACTTGCAATACCAATATGGTCCTAACTCAGGGCTGTGAGCTCCAGTGAAATGGAAATACCTCTGTGCAGATGGGAAAAGAACCTGCAAACCCAGAGATCCTGCAAGGTGAAACACTCCCAGCGCCTTTCCTTGTGCAGTGTCTGCCCCGGTGAGGTGGGATGTGGCCCCTGCTGCTCTGCTTGATCAGCACCCTGTGGGGAGCACCCTCCCCCACGGGGACACTGCTTGGTCTCCAAAATGCCTCAAGGACTTCAGGCTCTACACCTGGAGGAATAAATCTGTGTGAAGGTGTTTTCCAATGGCATTTAATATGCTTCTCTTTGAGACATGTAATTGTTTTCTGTCACGACTCGACCGGTCCTATCAGCTAAGGAAGTTCTTACAGATATGTGTGCAGCCCTTTTTCTTCTTTTGAGTTCTTTTCTGAGGATCTTTCTTCACTGGGTCTCCCTGGAGGCATTAGCCTATAATCTATAATGCCATCTGCTCTGCTGGGCTGTAGCCAGGGCACTTTATTAAATCAGCATGGGGTAATTGATGGCATTGTTTTCACCGAGGGACAGAACAGTGGCAGGGAGCAGAGGCAAAGGTGCAGAACAGCATGGATATTTCAGGTCTCAGGTATCCCAGCAACAAAAAGGGAAGAATGGAGTTCCCCTTCTCGTGGGGTATTTTTGGTTTCAGATATTATTGGGATCTACAAAACCCCTGCTGCACGAGCAGCACCATGGCAGGGCCAGATTTTGGAAGTGAAAAGACCAGCAGCACTTTCAGGGTGTAGGGTTGAGGTGAGGAGCACAATGTGAAAATCAGGAGATATTTATTAAGTGTAAGAACCAGAAAAAACCTCTCTTTGGGTAGAAACTTACTCCCATCTCCTCCGTGCCCGGCCCTTTCAGCTAAACTTAACTTGTGCCTGCTGCTGCTTTGTCTGGAAAAAAAATCTGAAGTGACTGATAGAGAGGGGAACATTTTTATTAGACAGATTTGCTGGGAGCTGCTTTGCTCAGATGTCTGAAAGGCTGCAAGAAAATCTCTGCACCATGGAACAATCCCAGCTCTTGCTTTACATACACATAAAGGGAAAAAAGAGAAATGTTATCTACTAGTTGGAGCAGCAGCCAACACCTTTGCTTTAAAAAAACACTTGAGAGAGTTGAAAATTGCTTCCAAAGTCTTGTCAAAGTTTAATTAAATTTTTTGTTGTTTTCCACCCTCTGGTCTGTATTTTGCTCATTTTCACATTGGACAAGGGGTTATTTTTACTCTTTTGATTAAATTAATCTCAATCAATTTTTGCTGGAGCTCTGGGCATGGCGAGGCTGGAATATGTAATTTTACTTGGTGGTGGTGTGAATATTGAGCGTTACACAGAAAGTAAGCAGGGTTAGAAGGAATGATTAAAAGATTGAAAGATAATTCAGCAAATTAAAACACCGCCACAGTAATATAATACATAATAATAACGATAACAACAACATCAGCAAATGAAACACCTGCAGGCTCTCACATTTATTGTATCTCAGAACAAGGCTGGAAAAGCACATAAGTTAATTTTGCCAAACAGAATTTAATACTTGTCTGTATCACTGAGTATAACACACTGAACTACCTGGAATCTGTTGAAGGAAAGTCCAGGTGAATCTCTCTGAATGTCCAGGATAAAAATGAGCAATCAGATGAAAAAATCCAACCATTAAAACACCCAGGATGGTTTTTCACAGCCAATGAACCTTTTTTAAGCAGTCTGGTGACTGCAAAGTATCTTTTACAACAGGTTGTAAGAAGCCCCAGGGTTACAAGCAGCTTTACGACATCAAGACAGCAATAAAACACCTTCCAACCTTTTATGAGAGACACAGGTCACGAATCCACATTACCCAGGTTATGAATGCACTGAAAATAGTCCGTTCCTAAATTATACAGGTTATCCCAAGGAATTTCAACCCTGCAGGAGAAGATTTTGTTCTTTGAGTTTAAAAAAACCCCAAAATAATATCAACAAAAAGTAAAATGGACAACCTCCCTTAACAGGAGCAGACTTATTTTTACTGGAATTACAGTCTCATGGAACCTGCTTTTGCAATTTTTTTCTAATTTGCTTTGGAATATTTCAGTTCATTGGCTTGTGAAACTCAGGAAAGCTGTCATCTTTTGCGAAACTCCAGACTTACATCTTCAAATGGACCAGAAGTGACCTAAAAGGATGATTTGTCATTGCTTTTTTTGGCATGGCTGCTTCTGGATAGGAAGCTGCAAGGATTCTGAGTGGTAACAAATTTCTATTTCTTTCATTCTTTGAATTTTTAAAGGAACTGTTTGGAACATTTTTGGTTTGTGATGATGCAGTCTGGTGTTGTAACACATTCAGAGCCTCAGGACATGAGGACCTTGAGAATTAAGGGTGAGGAGAGGTGCATCCAACAGCTGGTTTTGTTTTCCATGCATCAGAGACCTTGTGTAAACAACACATCTTAATATAACTTTACCCCAAATAATGTCAGTATGGTTTGATTAGTTACCATTTTTCAAATATACACCATAATTTTGTTAAAAGCTGACAAAATCAGCTTGGATAAATGTGTTGATAGCATTATGCTGCAATCTGATCACTTACTGTCATTAAGCTGCAAAATTCTTCAGCTTCAACAGATTCTACAATCAGCCTGAAAACTGAAAACTTCCAAGCCAAACCATCCTGTGATCCTATGATTCTATAAAAAGGAGAAAGGGGGGAAAGAACTCTTCTTCTAGTGAAATGGAATGCAATATAATATAGAGATTATTAATAATAACGTAATTATTTTTCTAAGGAGATGTTTATGATGGGATCTGAGGTTTCAGGGCTACAGCAAGAGTTGCATTTTTCCCAGAGCAGAGTTCAATCTCTTTTAAAGCCTATTAAAGTCATGGAGATGCATCCATCAGTTATTCTACTGAGGGAGTGTGATGACAGGATCCATTTTAGGGAAAGGAAGAGCCCAGGGATGGCAGGATTAGCACAGATAATGACACTCATTTGTCTGCACGGGGGACACTCGCTGAGTTGTAAGATTTTTAAATTGAATTGAACTTTGGATGATCTCCATGTCTCAGGTCTCTCAATAATCCTTATCTCCAGGTGCTTTTCACAGAGGGTGGAGGAGCAGTTCCCCAGGGTCACTTATCTTGTGGAAGATGCCCCGCACAGCAACTCCTCTCTCACTGATTTGGCAGCATTTTCCCAAGGCCATCTGATTGCCCAGTTCTTGATAATACCAATTTATTTCCCTGAGTCTTTTCCTCTATAAATTCTAAACCTCATCACTTAGGATTAAAACAGTGATAGATCAGAGTCTTTTCAGACATGGAGGTTTCTGCCTGGTTCCTTGAACTGGAAATTCACATTTCTAAAGTTGTCACCGAGTCAGTGAAGGTTTTGAGATTGAAAGAGTCAGGAGTATCAAACCTGAAAATGGAAAATGTTATCAGTGAAAATGAAAACTTGGTCTGATAGGGTGGAGCAATTATCTGGGTGAAATGCAGAGCAAAATCGTTACCCTCACACGGAATGTTTGCTGCAGATTAAGGCCACTGGCTCATTACATTGAGAGGCTTCTTGTGGCCTTCTCCTGAAAGGCTGCAGCCTTGCAAAAGCCTTTAATGGGAATGTGTGAAGCAATCCAAAGGGCAAATCCTTCCAGGAACAGTGATAGGAGGGTGTTTAGCCAAGCACAGTCGGGGATGCTTTTGTCTGTTTGTTGGACAGAAGAGTTCAGCTCATAAAAGACATTTTCCTATGTATTTTATGAGCAACATTTTGAACAAAACGAAGCAAAAAAAAATCATATTTCTCATGTGCTTTTACTGTAAGCTGGAATTTCAGTAAGAACGTCTCTGGCTCAGAAGCTATTTTTTAATTTGCACAGCACTAAGAACACCGGCGAGATGTGTGGTGGTGCGGAGGATGAGGCAGCACAGGTTTGTGGAGCTGTGTGGAGCTTTGCAATCCTGGTTTGGGGCTGAAAACAGAGAAATGTACAGAAGGGGGCTTGGAGGGAATAGAACTGTAGGAAATACAGAGACAGGGAAATGTAAGAGACTGAGGGCATAATTTACTCAGTTATCCAGGGGGAGACAAAAAAGGGATCAAAGGAGTGTACAGCCTGTTTGGAAAAAGTAATTCTCACAGTAAATAGCTCTTTAGTCTAGCAGGAGAAGGATCAATAGTTGGGTGTTTTCAATAATATTTTGAAATAACAAAGCTTTGGGATAATGTAGCCAGGGATACAGAGAGTTCCTATTCCTGTGAGACTATTTTTGTAAAACTATGCCTTAGATTAATCAGAAGTCCTTGTGCAAAGCTGAAATTACCAGGAAAGATGATTTATAGGTGCAAAAACTCTGAATAGATGGTCGTAATAGTGATGTCTACACTTAAAATCTGTATTCCTTCCTTTATGTTTAATGAAAGAGTGTGTGGCAAGGAGGACCTGGGAATTACAGCAGTGCATTTAATCATCAAAAAATGATTGCAAGACCAAGTTCTTATTTACTCAGTCAGAGCCCATCTGGGTTCAAACATCAAACACTGGAGACCTGGGTGGTTTTTGGAAGAAAAGAGTAAGAAAATTCACCTTTTGCAAAACCCACAGGAAGAAAAAAGAGCAACAAATGACTAACAGTGCTGCTGTGATTGCACAGTTTTGTGGTGAACTGTGATCAGCAGTGACATTTCAAGGAGTGGAGCATCAACTCCATGGTATTTACATGACATCCTGCATTCCCACCCCAACAGTGTGGGGATTCTCTGCAGCCAAGGGAGGGAATTCAGCAATGACAGGAGAATGAGATGAATTCCTGCTGGAAACGAGGTAGTTCATGGATACCCCGAGGTGGTTCAGCCTACTGAAGGAATTCTGTGAAAGCTGTGAAGCTCCATAGCTTTCCATTGCCTGGGCTGCCTCTGTGTGAGCAGTTCCTCACCCCCACCCTCGGCATCTCCTGGGCTCGAGGTTTCACGTTTTTGGAAGCTGTGAAATTTCCTGTTGCCATTCATGTGGAAGGGCTGTGACACACGGAGCAGTCTGGAGTGGTAAACATGCCCAGTGCCCTGTTCCAGACAGAGGCAGAGGGGAAGGGAAGAGGCAGATGCTTGCCAGGCACCTGGAAGATGCCTGGTTCTATATATAGAACCTGCACAGCTTTCTGCTGCTCACACCTTGCAGCAGCAAAGAGGAGCAGAAGCTTTGCAATTCAGTTCAGCTGCAGCTCTTTGAGAAGCAAAAAAAAGGGAAGGGGGTTTATGTCTGGAGAACAAACTTCCTTGGAGCACCGCTGACCAGGGTCATTGTCTGGGCGCTCTCAGGGCTCCGTGAGATGTTGGTGGTTTCTTTATGCACAAGGGAATTCTGTGGGACTGGAGCAACCAACACCAGCTCATTCGAACTGGTATTTTTAGAAGAACACTGAAAAGATGCCAAAATATCACAGCTCTGGCCCAGGGCCTGTGCAAGCCACAAAGGAAAATGGTTTGTCCCAAACTTTCCCATGACATAGAACCACAGAATGGTTTGGCTTGGAAGGGACATTAAACCAACCCCAGGTTGCTCCGAGCCCCATCCAACCTCGCCTTGGACACTTCCAGGGATCCAGGAGCAGCCACAGCTTCTCTGGGCACCCTGTGCCAGGGCCTCCCCACCCTCACAGGGAACAATTCTTCCTAATATCCCACCTAACCCTGTCCTCTGTCAGTGTGAAGCCATTCCGCCTTGCCTTGTCACTCCAGGCCTTGTAAAAAGTCTCTCTCCATCTCGTGGGGTCCCTTCAGGCATTGGAAAGCCACAATTAGGTCACTCTAAGGCTTCTCCGGGTTGAGCAATCCCAAATCTCTCAGCCTTTCCTCACAGGAGAGGTGCTTCATCCCCTGAATCCACCTGGTGGCCTCCTCTGGACTCTCTCCAGCACGTAAAACACACTGTGATGGAGGTTTTTTACTGAAAGTCTTTGTCCTAATCTATTTTCTTCCCCACCCATGGACACGTCTGCAAAACCCCAGCCTTGTGCAGGCAGCTCACCCAGAGATTTGTTTGCCAGGCCCCATCAGAACCCAAATTTCATTTGCCTCCCAAACTCTTCCTGTAGCGAGGCTCCCGTAGGAATGGGACAGCAAAACCCCCTGTTCAAGAGCAGGATCTGCTTCTGTGTCAGAGACCCTAAAAGACAGAGACACACAGGGAACTTTGGACCTTCTGCCTTCTGAACTTTGAAAGTAGGAAAACCTCCAGAGGTTGGCTCCATAAATAGCCCCTTGTCAGTTAGTCAGCTGTGAGTATTTCTGCTCTTATTACACAGATCTCGCAAGCTCAAGTCAGTGGCTAAAAAAAAAATACTGAGCACAATGACTTTTGTTTCATTGTTATTCAATATACATCTCAGGAGAGGTGACTAAGAGGTGACTGAGAGATTTTAAAGTCTCTTAACTCCCTAATTTTGCACACAAAAAATAACTTTGGTGCAGAACGTCGTTTAAGATCTGTCTTAAACCCTTACAGGGAATAATTCTCTATTAGATCTGACCTTTTCTCCTCCTAGGGTGAATTTACTGAAAAATAACAACAAACCAATAAATATGTTTGCTAACTGCAGCTGCTTTATCCCTGTGCAAACACACTGGAGCTTATGGTGCATTCTTGAGATATTTATTTAGAAGAATAACACTGCTCAGGCAACAGGAGCTGTAGAGCTGTGGGAAGTTGATGGATTTTTGTTGCCCCTCACTGAGTGACAAGTTCTGATTGTTTAAACAAATTTAAAAATTCATATACAAGTAAACACATCAGTACAGCTGAGCGTTTCTTCTGAATATTTACAAGCTAAGATTAATTAATTAAAATTATCTGTGGGACAAATGGACACAATATATTTCTGTTCTAGGTAAAGATACACAAGGCACTTAAATCTAAAGGATTTAAGGCTTATTTTACCACATATTTGGGTTGGTTTTCTTAATAACCTGTCTTTCTCTGTACCAAAGCCAGTGCACTCAGCTCAGACTTTTAGCTGCTGTACAGTGCACTCATGCACACTGATTCTCCATGTATTTGTCAATGTTTAAGTAGCTGTACTACAGTAAGTGTTGCAAGGAGATGGCAATTTAGTTCAGCCTGCAGTGCTGTCAGGGATTTCATCCCTCTGTGACAGAAGAATGCCATAAATCACAGTGCCAGTGTCCAGAGGAGAATAATACACCACCAAATGCACAAATATTAATTTCTTTAGCACCTCCTGGAGGCCCTCTTCTTCTTGCAGATTATCTCCTGTGTGTCAGAACAGACTTCACTTTGCAAGCTTTCAGCTCAAATCAACACAGCATTGTTTTGTATCTCGGATATCTTAGGGAATAGCCTGAGAATAGCCAAACTTTGATGGGAAGGCTCAATTTTGACACATTAGGTTTAAAGAACACAAAACTGCTGCACTTAGGGCAGGAATAAACCCCTTTTCTTTTTCTCAGATCTCTGATTTTGAGCCATCAACATTTTATACACAGAGTGGAACTTCATGTGCCTCCTCTGCTCTGCTCTGCTCTGCTCTCCTCTCCTGACATTGGAATGTGACCCCTGTCATTAATATCTTTATTGGGTGAATCTGTTTCTGGGTCAATGACACTGTAGCACTTGAACAGTGCAAAATTAGGAGCTCGTCCAAGGGACTTCAGGGTCTCCACGAGCACTCCCACACGTCAACGTGAGCTAAAATAATATTTATTTCCCAGCAAAAGGCATGGAAGAAGCTCAAATCTCCCAGCATGGGGTGCAGCAGGATATCATAATTTCAACAGGCACTAAAAGGAAGTTGCCAATGTGGGCTGTTGGCAGCTCCTCTTTGGTGCCTGCTGGCCTGGCCCTGTCAGTATCACTGACAATTTTTCCTCATTAGATAACTGGTTAGATAGCAGAAGATAAATTGTCAGCAATCTCACTCCAGAATATTGTACAGCTTTGGCATTTTATTTCCAAATAATTTATTTCCAAGCAACACATATGGACACAGGGTTTATTGCTCCTTTCCTTTTATAATTTCCCCTTTTTTTTTTTTTTCAATCCTAAAGTTTTTAATGAGCAGTTTCCTTTTCAGAATTCAGTTTTCCTGAAGGCTCAATACAGTGCTACTCTCAGGATTAGGAGGAAGGTGATCTTAATTTGGGACTCCCATTTATTTCCTCCAATGCTACTGTATTTATTACTGCAGGGGAATGGAGTGAAGCAGGTTGAACATTATAAATAGCATCTCAAAGGATTGTTTTGTTCAGCTTGGTGTGTGATAAAAGTTAATGGCAGTGAATTGTTTCCTTCCTAGCTTCTAGCTTTTCACATCATTTAGAGAATTAGTTTTTCTTCTGGACCTTACCTTATTTTTCTCCTGACACAGCCTGCATTTCTCAGGAAGACATAAGGAAAAGTATTATGGGTAATGGATGTCCCCAGGGGCCCACCAGAGGAAAATGCTTCAGGAACCAAAAAGCCAACTATGATGATGGCCTTCATTTCTGTAGTCTTTGGTGGCAACATTTCTGCTTTTTTTACAATTTTATATCTGTTTTTCATTTCAATGTAGATATCACTTCCCTTGCACTGTTGTTATGTCTTTTACTTTGATCAAGGGAGCTCATCCTTATAACACAGTGCTTATATGCACTCGAGCTGAACTCCTGAGATTTCAAATCTTTTTTTAGGATGGCAGAAAGTAGCCAGGCTGGGAGAAGTGTATTCCAGACATGGAGTTACAAAAGAGAGAATGAAGTTTCCTTTAACAAGCAATAAATTATTTCCTTTTCAAAATCTCCCACAAGAAGAAAAGAAAAAAGACTGAATATATATTTTTACTTTCTGTTGATTTAGTTCCTTTTGCAAAGCGAAGCTAACAAAGAGAGGCATTGCTGGAAACAAAAGGCAGTGATTTGTCACTGACACTTCATCGTTAATTGGGATCCTATTTGGTCTGAAAGACTGAGGGGAGAGTAATCAAAGGAGACTGAAATGAAAAACCCGAAGTGAGTGCAGGAAAATACATCACAACTCCCACACACAGCCACGACTGCGGGAGGCAAAAAGCATCCTCTGGATACGTGGGCGAGGAGCAGCCGCTGACCACGCAGACAGATGCAGACAGACAGGTCTATTTTAGGCCTGAGCTCTGGAAATTCGGGGTTTCAGGTCTGCCTTTGCCTCCTGCCTTTCGCAGCTGGGAGAGGGACAGCCCTTAGCTGGGGTAAAGCCCCTTGTTCCACATCTCCATGAGGAGAAAAGGTGGAAAGAGAAACAAAGGCAACACCCACAACCAAACCCAAGTCTGTGAATTGTCAGCTAAAAATGGTTCCTTTGGTAAGAAAAAGTTCACTTTGTGAGAAAGGTTTGGCCAGGGTCATGAGGGTTATCAGTCATCAGTGATAAGGTGTGTGTGGTACCAGTGCTGCTCCTGCGAGGGGACAGCAGGGTAACCTCCTCCTCAGAAAATCTGATTGTGCCCAGGAAACTGGGGAGCAAAGAATTATCTACAGCAGAGGGAGCACAGCTCCATCCCCAACAACTTACAGCAGCAGGCAGCTCCCCCCTATTTCACAAACAGATAACTGGGAGCAAAATTAAGCACCTTGCCAGAGCAGGGTCCATAAACCCACCAGGAATCCCCCTTGCCCTTGCCTTCATCTGTCTGCCACCCTTTTTTGGATGCTGTCGTTTCAGCTGAAGCTGATGCAGTGCTAAGGAGCAGACAATGCTCTGTCTCCCAGGGAGATTTGTTGTTCTTGTACTACTTTTTCTGCTAAGATGAAAGAAAAGTCCACTGTTAATGAAATCTTGTGGCTCTTGTTTGGATGCAGAGGAACTTCATAAAAGAGTCCAAAGAAAATGTTGTAAACCAAAGTAGAAGCCTGCAGGTAATCTAATTATTCAAAGTTTGGCCAAGTATTAATTTAGTGAAGATGGAGTTTAGCAGGTTCTGAATTATCACTTGAACAGCAACTAGAAAAATAGCAAAACATCATCTCTTGCTGTCCTTAATTAGCTATCACATTGGAATATCAGGAAAAGACAGGCAGAGAGAGAAGGGGAAGGTCTGGGAAGGGGCACCAGAACCAACAATCCACTCAATCCAAAAGATGTGACAGCAGAGCTCTATAATCAGGCAGTGTCCAGCTCCCTCCTGACCACAGCAAGCTGAAACTTCCTGAGATTTTCTGAATATCCAGCAAAGAGCCCTCAAATCAGTCTCTAATCCAAGGGCCCACACAGTGACTGCACCAAAGCTGGGAGCCAGCTCTCCAAAGCACGGACCAGGCATCTGAACCACATCAATATTCTTTTCTTCTGGTGTGTGAACAAGCATTTTCCCTTTTACAGAGGTTTAAGAATCACCAGGGTGACTCTGTGGTACTCACAAAGTTGCTATGGTAATTTCACAATTAAACATCCCTGTAAATTCCCTGCCATGATCCTCACGCAAATTAATACTTTTTGGAAGTGAGTTTTCATTTAGTCAGGCTTTAATTTATGCTGTCACCTCACTGCTCTGGCTGTGAGAAGGATTTATGTGCCAAGCAGTGAGAGCCATTGCTGCAGGAATTGTGTCACCGTCGATGGATGGATGACACTGGGGCTTTGGATGTGTGCCAGAGGGAATGTGTGGGGTACATGCTCTGGGTGTGGGATGTGGCTGGGGAAGGGAAGGCTCTGTTCGTGTTCAAAGGTGGAGTTGAACCCTTTTCAAAGCAGCTGCTGAGCACCCTGCTAACCAGGAAATCCCAGTGTCCACAGGCTGGGAGGCTCAAGCACCTCATGGGCCTGGATGGCTCAGCTTCAACAATTGGTGATATCCTGAACTCAGACAGGGCTCTGGGTGCTGCACTAAACAATGACACTGCCTTGAACTCACAGAATCCTGGGATGGGTCAGGCTGGAAGAGACCACGGTGTGTCACTGGTCCAACCTCCCTGCTCAAGCAGGGTCATCCCAGAGCACTTGGCACAGGATTGCATCCAAACAGCTCTGGAATATCCCCAGTAAGGGAGACTCCACACCTTCTCTGGGCAATCTTCCAGTGCTTGGTCACTGCACAGGTAAGAAGCTCTTCCTCATGTTCAGGTGAAACTTCCTGGGCATCAGTTCCTGCCTGTTCCTCTAATTCCTTTCAGTGTTTAGGATCATTGCTGCTCTGCTTCTCTTCTGTCTCACCACCCTTAACTGGTATCAATCCTGAGCAAGTTGCCTTCATTTTCACATCTCTTATCCCTTCTTTGTCTTTTATTTGTCGTTTCCACTAGAAACCAGCCCCTGCTGTCCCTCAGGCTGCAGTGTCCGTCTGGCTGGATCACATCAGGTTTTCAGCCAAGTACTTCCCTGCTCCCTCCCATGTGGCTCCTCGTGCTCCAGAAGAGTTCACCAATGCCCACATCACTGTTTTTAAGTCTTCCAGTTGCTGAGATGCTCTGAAAAAAAATTACCAGATTAGGTATCAAGATTATCATGTCTCCCACAGATTGTGTCAACCCTAACTCTGCCCATTATCTATTAAGACAAAAGGCCATAATTTTTCCTGTTTGCATGAAACAAGAGCTGTCTTTCTGAGCAAGAAACTCGAGGATGGGCACAAAGGAAAGAAATGTTCTCCCACAGAGAAGTTACAAAAGCTATGAGAAGAAAGCAATTTGCATGAATTGGCTTCTACACAAATGTATAACTTAAATTATGAATAAAGGAGTTTCTGAATGGATGAGCTTATGGAAATCTAAAACTGCCATCCTTTTGCCTTTGCAATATTGCTGGAAGAAACTGCTTAAAATGTAAGCAACTTTTCAAATGGGAAAATGAGGGAAAATATGCTTTTGTTTTAATAAACTATTTTCTATTACCACTGTTTGTTGCTACTCTTGTTTACTGTCCTCTATGTGTTGCATACTCTCAAAACTCAAAACTCTACTGAAAAATCTCATGAACTTTTCATAAGAGATTAGCTGGAGACACAAGACCTGCACTAACCTCCCTGCTTGGTGGGTGTGTTTCAGCACAGGCTTTTTGCTCTTTCCATGAGGGAAATGCAGTCAGAAAAGCTGATCTTGATTTGAGTTTCAGATTGAAGTTGGCCTTTCTTCTTTCATCAGCCTCACAGTCAGGAGTATTTAAAACTGCTGTGAGTGTGAGCAGAAGTGCCTCCAAATCTGAGCAGCCTGAGTGGGTTTTGAGCAGCCACCAATATTCAATATTGTCCCGTGCAGCCAATTACACACAATTCTGCCTAAAAAAGCAGTGTTAAAGAGCAAAATCAGAGCAGTGAAACTGTGTTGATCACTCCCACTCCAAGATTCCAAATCATCCAAGAAATGTGAGATCCAGCAGCTTTGCCTTTGAATCCCTGAAACCAAACCGAGAAAACTTTCTCAGGATAAGAAAAAAGCATCATTGAAGTTTCAAAAGTGACAAACAAGCCCAGCATTTCCATTCCACTCTGCAGCTACCTGAGACAAACATGCACCATGTGCAAAGATTTTGCTGTATTTGGATGTTCCAGTGCCACATCCTGTCCTCTTCATTAGTGATAACAGATAAGTAAATCAGAACTCCTCAGGGGAGACTTTGGAGAATTGTGGAGATCTGCTCACCTTTCCTGGAGAAGAATGGACGGCTCATTTCTGTCTTTTTTTTTTCTGTGTGATATTCCATACAAAATGCAGATGTGCATGTCTAGAATCACTCAATCACCCTCCTTTCATAATTTAAGTGCAATATACAAATAAATTTTACTTCTGCCACGGCTTGTACCTGTCAGCTGCAGGATGGCACCTGCATGACCATGTTTTTGTTGAATTGAATCTGATACAATTGTCAAAATATGTCAAAACCTCTGGTGCAGGTCAGCCTTATTCCCCTCAGGACTATCAGACCTATTTCTACATGATCTGAGGAAAGGAGGAAGAAGATCCTGTTTGTTGCCTCAGCTAAATGACATAACTGTGCTGGTAGGTGCTGACTTAAGGCAAAAATCTGTGAGGTTTTTCTCCCAAAGTACCACTTAATTACCTGGGATTGATTCACTGTCCACTTGGATAAAAGGTTGGCAGAGAAGGATGGAGTTGCACAAGGTGTTCAGGCAGAACAGCCTAAATACCTGCGAAAGGGACATAAATAGGGAATATAAATATCCCTAATGTATAACCATGGGGATATACATATCCCTAAACACGGATGTTTGTCCCTGGACCTGCTCACTGCACACAACCCAGCTCGTGCAACTGTGCTGGGGCTCCTTTTCCCCATCTTCTGGATTTCTCTCCTGCAGGATCCCTAATTGGAGGAATATCTTGTCCTGAGGCCAGGGATAAAGGCTGTGCTGGGGGTAAAGGCTGCACAACACCTTTTGAGCAGCAGCCTGAGCTGCTGTGGAGAGCTGCAGGCACTTTAAAACACACAACCCCCAAACAGACACATCTATAACATTTCCAGCATTTCTAATTAAGTCAGTGATGGCAGTAAATTTCGCCTCAAAGCTTGTTCCATAATAAATCTCCAACTGACAGCACTGCACCTTCCCAAATTTTTTACCATCTGAGAAAAGAAATAGTTATTAGAGGAATAGTGTGACCTTCAAATCCTTTCAGAGCTTTGCAATCATGAGCAGGAGTGTGCAAGGGTTCAGCAAATCTGCTGCTGCCTGTTTCCTGCTGTGCTGCAGTTTTGCTAATCAAGTATAATTAAAATGGAAAAAAAGAAGCAGCAGCACAATACCGTACAGGTAGAAATAGTAATCAGGGAGGCAGCAAAGTGACTTTTATGCAGGGGTTTGTATCACATGCAGCACTAAATGCTCCCAAGCTGTTGCTCACATGAGTAATGCTCATGGAAACAATCCCCTGGTTTTTCTGGGATTACCTGGCTGAGGAAGGATGTGCAGAATCCTCTGTGAGCACTGACAGACACCCGGCTCTGTCACAAATGCAATTTTCACGTTGTGATTCTTGTGTTAGACCAAGCGACATTAAGATTTTAATTTATTTGCTTCTTTTTAATTAGGTGACGTTTGCCAGATGAGCTGCAGGAAAGTTGGTGATTGCTGGCGATAGCTGGTTCTGGTTCCTGATGAATTGCCATAAAAGAAAAAAATAAAAAAGAAATAAAGAGCTTCGATGAACACAAATGCAACTGAGTATTTTTGGTATCATTTGTTTTCCTTCAGATTTGCTAATAATACCAAATTACAATAATAAATATTTTAATTTAGTCATGGCATTAATCATCACCTTCATCCTCATCTCACGTCAGCTGTGACATTCAAATAATGCTCATGATTTAGCGGAATAATTCTGGATCTACACTGACACTCCCCAGTAAGAGAGCTCTACTGCCATAGGGTGCAAAATACATTTCTCTTTCCCACTTAAACCCCACTGGATGGGACCCTTCAGAAGGGAAAATTTAATTGGTTTTAGGACATGACATTTCTGAAACTTTCCTTTATTATGTGTGCCACCCCAAGAATCTCAGTGCTTAGTGAAGTTGCTTTATTAATATTGATTTCTCTTTCACAGGATGGATTGTTTTTTTCTTTCTGGTGTGGGTGACCAGAGAAATTCACAAACAGAAAGCAAAAGCTTCAAAATAAAGGCTAATAAAGTAAAAAATGAAGGTTTCTAGAATGGTGTTTAAAATGAAGGTTTCTAGAACTATATTTCTGTTTAATGGAATAGGAAAACAGCCTGCTAGATATTTAAATTTTTCAATCAGGGTAGCTGTTTTGCTCTTAAAAAAAAAAGAGATAAATTAAGCAGTTTTAATTAAGCTCATCTCATTTTCATAATCTTCCTTCTCACCCACACTCTGATGGAAGGTCAGAGAAGTAACTGCGGAGGAACACAGCACTGCAAGAACAAATTCTAATTATTGAGAAGGAAAGTTAAAATATTTTCTTTTCAAAGACATTTATTTTTTTTTCCCCTTTTCTGCTTGATTTTGAGAGTAATTTCTCACTGCTGTGTTTTCCCCTGAGGCAGTTTGTGTTGATGGATGGCACAAAGTTAGGGGATAACAGCAAAATGAAAACAAGCGGCGGGGTGCTGACAATTACGGCGTTATCAATATTGAGAGATTGCTCCCAGGATTAGCATTCCCATTCCCCACAAACTGGAGAGCACCTTATCCCAGGGCTGGGATAACTGAGCTGAGCCTCGTCTGCCCTTTCCGGGGATGTGCAGCCTCAAAATCCCACTTTTTACCCCAATCCACCACCCTGCACTGATCTATGGACACGGATCTCTGCAGGTAAATGGGCTACTGGCACTTCGCAGGCATTTAGCTCCAGGCATAAATAAATATAAATTAACCTGACTTTCGTGTATTGTGTGCTTTGTTTATGAGCTAGTTTTTAATAGGGTTGTATTATTACAAAATGTTATCACAGATAACCTTTATTATCACTCCAGCCTGTCATCTGAGGCTGTCTGGGCTCACATTTCATTTCACAGCTCCCACTACAGTGACTGAAATCCTGATGTGTGCTCGCCACTGACTGACAGCCTTGGTTTTTAATGGAGCTGTCAGAGGAGAAGGGCTCTATCCATCAGTCTGCCCTTAAAGGAAAGCATCAGAAGGACTCAAATCCCTGCCTTTCTGTGGGTCCAATGCGCTGATAGAATTAAACATGGACTTCTGTAGGTCGTGGTGCTGAAGAAATCATGTTTTGCCTGATCTACCTCTTGCTGCTATTTTGGTTTTTTCCAGATAAAGCTGTGCTTTTGAGGAGCATTCCTCAGGTGTTCAGTTGAGCGGTTTTCTGCAGAAGGGTCAGAGAAGAGCTGCCAGTGAGTAAAGAGGTGATGCCCCTTTCTGCAGTGATGAACAAACCTTGCCTAGAAAAGTCAGGGAACCCACGCAGGCAGGAGCAGAGCAGCTGCCAGGAGTTCAGGAGGAGCAGCTTAAAGAGAGAGTGAGCCCAGCCACCAGCTCTGCGAGAGACTGAGCACCTGGATGAGCTCTGCCGGTCTCTCCTTTCCTTGGACTGAGCTTTTCCCCCTTCCTTGGCACTATTTCCTGCTTGGATGTGTCAGGTAACATCACTGCCGTGCACATTTGGCAGCTCATGGAAAAGGATGTCCTCTCACACCACTAAAATAAACAGTCCATGAGCACGCCAGGGAGGTTTCATCTTCACCATAGCTTGCAAAGTTCACTGCACTTACCTGCCCTTCTCTCTTTTTATCAAAAAGCTGGGAATATTTATTTCTTTATGTCCTAGAAGACTTTTCAAAATGTAGTCCACAATACAGACTAGTTTAAACCCCCACAGAACAGGAAAAAGCCCCGTGCCTTGCTGGCATTTACTCTAGGCAGAGGATTTGAGGTGAAATAACTGTTCTGTGTGCTCCTACAGCAGGCAGCATGTCCTGAGCCCTCAGCAGGTCTCAAGGCTCCATTGGAATTGGTCCTTTCTGACCAGCTCAGCAGTTTAAGGAACACCTGGAACAGCCCCACACGGAGCTGAACTCCCCATAACATCAAAAGGAAAATTGCAGACTTCACAACCGTTGAGAGGTTGGGAAAATTAAGACAGACGTTCCAGCCATCCCTCACACAGTCAGCTCTTTTCAAATCTCTTATTCTTGAGCTCAGGAGAGGGCACAAGCCTTAACCAGTTTGTCAGTTTGTGTCACAACAATCCAATTTACTCAACGAGGCTTCCAGGGCTTTAATACATACTTGAGTGGCCGTTTCAATCCCCAACGTTTTTCCACTGGCCAGGAAGCAGAAATCAGACGGTGCAAGGAGCCCAGAGTGCTGGCAAGTTTTGCAGCAAGCTGTGTTTGCATGAGTGAGTGTAAATAGGTCTCTGGGAGGAGGCATCAAACATCGTGCTTGTGGCTTTTCCCTCTGTGCAATTAGCTGGGAGGGGAGCACAGATGTTCTGCACAGAACTCCCATCAAATTGAAAGATGCAAAATTGTTAGGGTGGCCCTAATTAATTTTCTGCCTCAGTTTAAATGACATCTGTGTGTTGTAGCGCTGTGCAGGATGGTCTGAAGCGACTGGACCAAAATTGCTCACTGAATTTTGCTGCAGGAAATGAATTTGGCCTGTTCTGATGAGCACGTGTAGAGAGGATCTCATTTAATTGAGTCCCCAGATAAAAGAACATTTTCCAGAAGACATTACTGTGAAGTCTGGTGCATTTCAGTTGTTTAATGCTGTTGTAATTTGTCCTAATTTATTCTCATTGTGCTGGTGGAAGATGGAGTGTTTTCACAGGCCCCATCACATCTGTAGTGTTTACAGGAGTGTATCAGCCAAATCTAATTTGTTTGGCCACAACAGAGCAGACCAGAAGTGTTTTCATCTCACTTTATCTCAGAGCTTGGTTTTACTGCTGAGTGGCTCTTGAGGCAGAACCCCTCAGAGTGCAGGGCTTGGATATTCCATGTCCAAATGTTGGACTTGATGACCCTGGGGGTCTTCTCCAGCCTAAATGATTCCGTGGTTCTGTAGAGGAAAGAATTCTTTTGTGTAATTACCAAAAGAATTATTATATTGATCTACAATTGTTTTGGTTTTTTCTCTTAACGGGCTGTCTGGTTATAGAAGAAGAAATGATCCTCGGTGTGTTGGAACATTTGGGTTGTATTGAAAGAGTGTTTGACAGGCAAGTTTGATGCTGAGATTGTAATAATTTATACTGACCTGGTACTTGTTGAGAGAAAACTCAAATGTGAAATGTGCTTTGCTTATTACAAGGTTTTTAACCAGCACCTTGCAGCCCCATGGGAATCCAGGGACTGCTTTCAGAACAGCAGCAGAGATTAAGGAAGGAAAAGAAGCAGCAGACTAAAATTTGTTAGGCCAGATTCCACATCTTTAGAGGCCCAGGATGCTGTGGTTTACAAGAATAAGATTTCACACTATAGGGTCTCACTTTCTTCAGAAGTGTTTAGGAAATTAGACCCATAAAGTCGGTAATTACAGACTATTTACATATCTTTAGTTGCACTTCAGGCATTTTTAAATTGAAATGTGTCGTTGCTCTAACTCAGTACTCAACATTCACAGGGCGCCTTACCCATCCCGAA
This sequence comes from Ifrita kowaldi, assembly GCA_013398055.1. Taxonomy (NCBI): domain Eukaryota; kingdom Metazoa; phylum Chordata; class Aves; order Passeriformes; family Cinclosomatidae; genus Ifrita; species Ifrita kowaldi. The sequence continues at coordinate 153,778 of VZRS01012631.1, forward strand.
AAAGAGTGTGATAACCCTTTTCTGTAGTAATCCCCCACCATGTAATTCAAACATGACTAAGCAACACCTTCTTGCTACGAATCTGAGGGAGGATGCGGGAGCCAGATGAGGGTACCCCTCACCCTCTTGGCAATCTAATTCTTAATCCAAACAGAAACCCAGGGGTTAATTGAGGAGGTTTATGTAAATAATACAGATAAATGCTCTCGTTCTTAAAATGCCACAAAGTTTCACTTGAGGTGATCCTTGAAAATCAAGAGGAAAAATAGCAGCGGCTGTTTTGCCTGGAGCTGGAAAGTCAGTGTTCCGAAAAAAGTGTCAGGGAAAGCGAGGGGAAAAGAGAGGGAGGTGGAGAGAGGGAAAACTGCAGCCCAACTCTCCCAGAGCCAGCACTGTGCGTGGCTACCAAAAAAAGCTTTGCAGGGGGTTCTTTGGGGGATATTTCCGTGTGTGGGGATGCAAGGAGGGAATCAGCTCTGCCAGGCGAGCCCGGGGTGCTCCAGAGCAGCTCGGAGCATCCACGCCTCGCTGCCCCACGAGTCCAGCAGGGAAAGGATGCTGCAGGAGCAGCCAGGGCAGAGACCCTTGCAGCTGAGGTCTGCATTGCTGAGGATGCTAAATTTAGGCTCTGCAATGCAGGAGGAAGCCAGGCGTGAGGATTGCTGGGGATGGGTCACTGCCCGTGCATGCAGAGCTTCTGGCTGGGCTTTTCTGCTGAGTTGTTGGGTCGGAGCTGGAGAGTTCTCAGGGAGCAGCAGCGCTGGGGTTAAACCCTGCTGCAGCCCTGCCCTGGCTTGTGCCACTTGGCAGGAGAGAGACAGAAAAAACATCAAGAAAAAACACGCTGCACAAGAAAAGGTCCTAGACATTGTTCCCTGTAATTGGTTGATGAGGACGGTGCAAGGTTTTCTTTCAAAGCTATTAAACTTTGATTATTATGAGCGGAGGGGAATATTTATCACCTTGTGTTTCTTTCTCTCCATTTCATCAAAATGCGGTGAAATCTTTGGTGTTTTTCTGTCAAAGATTTGGGTGACCATGCTCATCCTGAGGATGAAAAATCTGCTCAGCACAGACAAAAGGGGTGCAAGGCTGAAAGCTTCGGCAGCAGAAATCTTTGCAGCAGCTTTTTGTTTTCAGGTTAATTTATGCTAAAGGCCTTGAAGACAAGAATTCTCTGCAGTGCTCACTTTCCCGTGCAGGAAGGAAAGTTTCTTTAGTTAAACTCATCTCAGAGACTTTCTTGGAGGTCCCAGAAAAATCCCAGTGTCACCATGGCTGTGAGAAGCCTTCTGTGGAAATTTTTTGAGGTCCCAGCCAGAACCCTGGAATCTGCAGCACCACATTTCAGGAGATCACTGCTCTTTGCAGAGCTGTAACTGCATATTCCAGCAGCTGGATTCTTCCTAATCCCAAAGCTTTTCTTCCAATTTGTCCTACTCCACAGCACCCTTAAAATGCACTAGCATTCCTCGGGAATTTGGAAGCCCTCACTAGCAGGCATCCATGACGTGTGCTGTCAGTAATCTACTTTCCTTATCCACTACTCTGGACAAACTCTTGGACTCTCAGACTCTCAAACTGAGTGTTTTCCATCAGATCTAGAGCTGTAAATACATTTTTTGGCCACCAAGACCCTGCTGGGGCTGCGTTCCACCGTTCTGAGATTTGGCTTTGCACCCTCAGTGGCACAAACAGCTCCACAGCCCAGCCTGGCACAAAGGTTCAGGAGGAATCTCGTGGCTGACAGGCACAACGTGGGAAGAGTCCAGAATGACTAAAGAGCCATTTGCCAATGAATTGCTGGTTTTCATGAATGCCCTGAACCAGAAGAATCCCAAATGACGTCTGTGAGTACAATCATTTGACCCAGCCCACAGACACAGATGGGGACTCGGGAACACTCGCCAAATCTGTTCAGGAGGCAGATGGAGATGAAATCAAATGATATCAGCTAACTCACTCCGAACACAGAGCTGGAAGCCAGCTTTGCATATCCTGAAATTCAAACCAATGAACTCTCTGCTTTTGTAGGCAATTGTCAAAGAAACTGCTGAGAGATTCAGACAATCCTTCACTTCCACAGGCACCTGCAGCAAGAGAAGTTGTGCACTCACGGCTTTGGCTGGTTTTGCAGCTTTTCTTGCCTTAGCTAGGAGCTGCTCAGTGAAATATCACCTCAGTGGCTGTTCTGCTGCTTAATGCTGTAGTGGTGACAATAAATATCACCACTAAAAGCAAGTGGCTTATTTAAGAAAAAAATGGAGGAGAAAAAACCAGTTTGAGATGTAAAGAGTGGCTCTTTTGCACCTGAGGCACAATTTATGCCGATTTTAAGTGTACTACAGGACCGTATGTTGGACCCTCCGTGTCATAAAAGTCTTAGCCCCTCTTTTAGCTGTGTTCAAGGCACTCTTAAAGAAAAGGAATGTCACATTTTTATGACCAACTCAAGTTATTTTAATTGAGGGCTTTGTACAGCATTTGCTGGGCTGCCTGAAAAGGTGGGATGGGAGTTCAGTTATCAGCTAATTAATTGTCCTAATGCTACTGCCATCCCTCTGCCCCTCAGGGGAGGCAGCAGGTTGTGGAAAGGGCTGTTTGCTCTGACAAACCCTGGCTGAGAAAGGATTTTTCGATGTCACACCACCCTTCACGGCACTACACAGAGGTCCCAGCTGAAGAGGAAAGAGACTGAGAACAGGACTTCAAGGAATATCAGGGAGAAACTGTTGAGTGAATAAAGATCCTATAAGACAGAATGAGCAATGATTTTTTTCCCTAGAAATGTCCCTTTCTGAAGCATTTTCCTTGCTGTCACAGATTTTTAACTGCTGAGATCACCATGACCCACTGCACGGTGTAGACATAAAACATCAAATGTTCCTCTGGAATTTCTTGAAAGAGTTATTTTTTTTTTCCCACTTAAAAAGGTTTCTGCTTCTCCCCCTCATCTGCTCCTATATCCCTTTGCTAAAATTGCTTATGGCTCAGTGAGAAGCTGGCAGCCACTTGGAATTACTGGAGAAAATTGATGGAATTAGGACGGAACAGTGTTGCTTCTATTGGATCCACAATACGGGGATAACAGGTTTCTTTTAATCTGTGGGTGCAACTTCACCTGCTCACACACTTCTGCCCATGGAGCCGAATTTTCCCATAATAAATGAATGGGATATCAGGGAGACATCCTCTGACATGCTCAGGTTTCTTTCTGGAACTGCTGAGTGTCCACAACGAACAAAAGAAGAAAGGAAAAGAAACAAGAAAAGAATTTGAGAAGATTTTCTCTGCAGTGGCCCATATCAGAAGTAGCAATTTTATTTCATTTGTTCCTGAGAGAAGAGGACCTCCAAGTGTGTCTTCTCTGTTCTCTTCTTGTTTTTAAGCTACAATGAGCCAAATGAATCTCAATCAGCAGCTGTATTTACAGAAGGGACACATTTGGCCCTTTATATGTATTTACAATGAGAAAAACAGCCCATAAACTGCCCTGCAGACTCATGGAACAGAGACAAAAACGAGAAAGGAGCACAATAAATCTGTGTTCTGTACCTTTCCACGCTGGGACATGTGAACCTCCCCTGTTTATGATGGATGGGCACATCAGTGCAGGCTGGGAAATCCCGCACTGGTGGCTGCTCTTATCTCTCCTCCTCACCTGTGGTTCTCCTCCCCTCCGGCTCTGGGGAGCTCCAAAGCCGTGGGCTGCTGCCTGCAGAGCAGGCAGGAACCTTGCTCCTAATCTCTAAACAGAGAGGTATAAGGATTAATTCAAATAAATTCCCTGAGAAAGAGTTATAGGGTTTGAAATATTAAAAAATCTATATCTTTTCCCATGGGGTGGGCAGAGCTGTGGGAGCAGGGTCTGGCTCTGGGGTTTATCAGTGAGAGGTCCTGTGCCAGCTCCAAACCCAGCACTGCCCAGCCAGGGGTTTATTCCAAGCTCTTTGTAGCAATCCCCACGTTCCAGGAGTGGAGGAGTTCATTTGTTCAGGTTGCTTTGTGCCTTTTCCATCTCTGGAGCAGGTTATCCAACTTCCATTAACAGGAGGAAGGAACTGGTGCTCTCAGCAGCGCCGTAAATCAGAGATTTAATCTGGAATTAACACAACCCCCAAAAAAGTAAATCAGTCGTAGTTAGCAGATTTACCTGATATTGTGTGATATTTATCTCAGAACAAACACTTCTACTCTGACATCAGAATATTGCTTCGAATTTATGTTGGTTTAAAAGCTCTGCAGTAATTAATGGGTCTAATGGGAATTGTACCTTGATTTTTTTTCCCCTGGAGGTTTATTCATTCCCATTCCTTTACTCCTTACGGCTCAGGATCTGCACAGGCTTCTGAATAATTTGTATTTATTATGTTGCAATGATATAGGGTCAGTAAGAAACATCAAGAAGAAACAATGACATGAATTTTCTTCAGGTTTTATAAATGTAAATGCATTTCTTAGTCTTTTTTTTTTTAAATAAAATTATATATCAGAGCTTGCGTGTGTGTGAAGTTAGGTGAGTGGAAAATGAAGAAAAAGTGATTTTCTCCTCTGTGTATTTCTTTCTAGCAGCTATTCAAGTAGAACAGTTAATTTTCTTCGTTTCTGCTTGGGACCCAAGGTATGCACTTGGTACTTTTAAGTGGAACCTTGCTCCTAATCTCTAAACAGAGAGGTATAAGGATTAATTCAAATAAATTCCCTGAGAAAGAGTTATAGGGTTTGAAATATTAAAAAATCTATATCCAATTATACACCAGTTGTAGTTTCCTTTTTGAAATACATCAAGGGTCAAGAACTATACTGCCACAAAATATGAGTAATTCTACTTATTCTCTTTTGGTTGCAGGGAGCTTCCTTATCAGAACAGGATTATCAGTGATAATGCCAGAACAGGATTATCAGCGATAAATTCATTTAACTGAGCAGCAGAATAAATGGGCAGGTCAGAAGGAACGGCTTCAAACTGAAAGAGTGCAGGTTTAGATTNTTTATATAATGCATAATTATATAATATTTAGATAAATATCAATATTGTGAGCCGTGCCCTGGGCTCAGAAAAACTCAGCCTGAATAGGCAAATTTTCTGTAGTTTTATTCCTCCTGTACTGTACTAATAACCTTTATTTTAGAATGACTGCTTTCCTGTTTAACAGGGGGCACATGAAAGGCAGTTTCCTGCTGGCTGGACACCCAAAGGGTCAGTGCAAGGCCCATATTGGCACCTTTAAAAGGTGGATGCTGGAATTGCAGATCCTAAAGGCTTCTGGTTAAGTTTTCCTGGTGTTTCTTTCTCTGTGGTTTCCACAGGAGCCCTGCAGCTTGTGCCATTCTTCGGTGGGACAAACCCCAAAAGAGATCCCTGAAGAAATGATGAGTTTTGCAGGGGTTTCAGCCACTCGGCTGCACAAGGCTCAGACGTCTCCCTGCAGCACTCACCCTCTGATGCTTTAATCTGGAGCACAAGTGAACAATGCATTTCAGATCAGGCACATCTGGAGTTCTTTTTGTGGTCAGATGTCACAGTTTAGTGATAGTTACTGACTGCTAACAGACTGTGGCTGGCTATTAATACAGTAATCCCCCACAATTTATATTTTCCCTCTAATATTTTTAATATTTCAATGTTTTCAACTGATTACGTTTTTATTTTCTCATATCATGTCCTTTGAAATAGCCATCAGGAAATAAAATCACCACAAAATGAGAGTTTCAGTAGCCAGATCATCTGAAAACACTCAACCAAATCAGTGTAAAAATGCAGAAAACCACGGTGCAGCTCATTTTTGTTGTGATTTGTGTGCTGTGTTTAANGGGTTTGAAATATTAAAAAATCTATATCCAATTATACACCAGTTGTAGTTTCCTTTTTGAAATACATCAAGGGTCAAGAACTATACTGCCACAAAATATGAGTAATTCTACTTATTCTCTTTTGGTTGCAGGGAGCTTCCTTATCAGAACAGGATTATCAGTGATAATGCCAGAACAGGATTATCAGCGATAAATTCATTTAACTGAGCAGCAGAATAAATGGGCAGGTCAGAAGGAACGGCTTCAAACTGAAAGAGTGCAGGTTTAGATTAGATATTAGAAATGAATTGTTCCCTGTGAGGGTGGGGAGGCCCTGGAACAGGTTTTCCAGAGAAGCTGTGGCTGTCCCATCCCTGGAAATGTCCAAGGCCAGGTTGGACAGGGTTTGGAGCAACTTGGGATGATGGGGTGGAACTGGGTGAGCTTTAGGGTCCCTTCCCCAACCATTCTGTGATTCTAGGGAATGATTTTCTGCAAATCATCTCCAGTGTGCACAAGGGCACAGGGCAGGATTTTACACAAGTGCCACTCAGTCCATGTTTGCTGAAAAATCTGCTCTGATGAAAATGAAATGAAGCTAAAAGCTCGGGCAGGATTTAAGGTCAGAGGCAATGCTGGAGAAGGACACAGAGCAATCCTGCCTTTCACTAAGATTTCCCCTGGCTTTTAACCCAGTCAGTGCCTGCCCCTCGTGTGAAGTGACCCCGCAATACTCAAAGGGCATCCTCCAAGGGTGAGGCTGAAACTGGAGAAGAATGAAGGCAGCAAAGGGTTTTAGGAAAAAAACCCCTTCCCTTTTCTTGCTGTCTCAAAATCTGATCCACGTGAAGAGTTTACCCTACAGACCCAGCCAGTGGCCCACTGAAATCTGTTGCAATATAAATATAATGTATATATTCTATTCTATTCTATTCNATCTGGAGTTCTTTTTGTGGTCAGATGTCACAGTTTAGTGATAGTTACTGACTGCTAACAGACTGTGGCTGGCTATTAATACAGTAATCCCCCACAATTTATATTTTCCCTCTAATATTTTTAGTATTTCAATGTTTTCAACTGATTACGTTTTTATTTTCTCATATCATGTCCTTTGAAATAGCCATCAGGAAATAAAATCACCACAAAATGAGAGTTTCAGTAGCCAGATCATCTGAAAACACTCAACCAAATCAGTGTAAAAATGCAGAAAACCACGGTGCAGCTCATTTTTGTTGTGATTTGTGTGCTGTGTTTAAGCTCCAGTTTGTACAGGAGGTTTTCACCACAAGGCCTCACTCAGAGCACAGCATTCATGGCAGCTGGATTAAACTAAACACAGCCCTTTTGGCAATCAAATAGAAATATTAGAAGATGTTAATGTAAATCTCTAAATTTCTGTATTTCTCCCACAAATTCTACACATAAATTCAAAGACTCTGCTGAGACACTGAGCACTTGGAGGAAAGGGGAAATGATGAGTGCTGGAGACACTCAGTGCTGCTGCTGCCCACAGAATGCTGCATTTGTGTGGTGTCTTGAAAGGCATTTTCAATATTTATTTTAGCAGACGCATTTTAATGAACTGTGGCAAGGTTAAAGAACTCAAAATCGACTCAATCAACCCGTACTTAATTGATTTACTCTTTTAACTTAATTGTTTTCCTAAGCAGCTACAAGTACATGCTATGAGATTCACCCGAGAATTCAATCATGCCCTCAGATCTCCTCATGGAGATGCCTCAAATTTCAAGGGACATCCAGCAGGAAATTTAAGATTTCATCTCTTTCAGCCTCCTCAATTTCCTTCCATGGAGCAGCTGCACCTTGATGTGTGGTTTTAGGTGCAGAATGCACCAACCCTGGTTATTTTTGTTATGGGATGGGTGGATGAACAACGTGAGAAGGTGAAACCTGTGCTGGCTTTCATATTTTTCTGCCTGGCCACTAAAGCCACACTAAAAAATAAAGGTAAGAAATGGTAGCAACCATCCCGGCATGGCAACGTGTGGGGACACAAGCCAGCTCTTGTTTGCTGTCCCTCAGCCATTATCCAGGGCAATAGCTCCAGGGATGGAAGACCTCAGCGATTCATCTAAAAATAGGGTGTTCACCATGTCAGTGCAATTATCGGTGGTTTCAGCGGGCAGGACTGGAGCCTGCCCTTGCAGGCAGAGAGCTTTGTTGGGATACCTCGGGCTGTGAGCTCGCACAATGCCATTATCAGCCCTCATTCGCATGCATTGATGTGTGGAACTTGCTAATGGGGATTTTACCCGTCGATAATTACGCCCTTTCCACCAACACGCATGAAGTGGATTACGCTGGTAAATACTCCTTCCCAAGTGGCCTGGATGGAAATCCTATGGCCCTTTGGAATCCAACAGCACAACAGAAAAGATCCCTAAAAAAAATTATCGTTGAGAGCTACAGCCGAAGAAATGCACAGGATTTTATTCATATTATGGTTCAGGCTGAAGCAGGAGAGAAGAGGAAGGCAGGCAGGAGGGCAAGGAGTGTCCAAGGACTGACTGGGTGGTCTTTAAGGTCCCGTCCAACCCCAACCATCCCATGATTCTGTGATTTCTTTAACTCCTTCAGTCAGTGCTAGAAGTACTGGGTTTATATTTCAGGAAAGAAGGTGATGGTTCCATATTATGTAAGCCTTCAAAGGGAAGATTGCCTGGCAGACAGGTGTTTTGAAAATATATTGAGATTTCTATATTTTGCTGTATAAATATTGATGCTGACCCGTGTATTTGCGTTTTACCTCGGAAAATACAAATGTTATGTATTTATATAATAAACAAAGTCGATACATTTATATTTAAAATATAAAATATAAACATGTCTACTGTAAACGTGATGTTAACGGTACTTGCCGGGCTGGTACAGCAAGAGGAACTCTTTGCATCCTTTCAGACCAATTTTTTTTACTGTTTTTTTCTATTATTTTATGGTTTCTCCTGTAGGTATCTCACAATGATGTTGTTTTAGGCCTCACTGATACCTTCCTCAGTTTCTCTGATTTGCATCCAAGTCCCAATCTCTTACATCTGATATAAATCTTCGTTTGCTCAGGAGAATTCAGGCAAATTGCTTAAGGAAACATCTTTAAATGTGCCTCAAGGGTTGGCAGAGTTTCTGCAGAGTCTATAAATTAGTTTTATACGATCCCACACTGGCTGTAGAATTATCCTTACTTTGCCCTTATGGCTCAGCCCAGTTCTTTCACAGCCTGTTAAATTCAGCAAGTCTTGACATCAGCCATGAATATTTCTAAAACTCATCCTGTGAAATCTTCTTAGCATAGAAAATGCAAATCTGTAAGGGCATTTTTATTGTTAAGGTTGCTGTCTACATCTGAATATTGCACTGCACTTAGATTAACTGAACGATATAAAAACCTGTTTATTTTATTCCAGCAAATATGGGAGAGGTTGAGTTGACTGAATGTAATTTTCTACTTTGGTTTTGTCTGATCTCAAAATCATCTGGCTTCCAGTACTACTATAAATCAGGAATAGCAGTGCTGACTTCCAGGCAGCCAAACCCATGTGAAATATCCAAGAACTGGGTAAACCCAATTTAGAATTTTTTTCACAAGTGCTCCCTTCTAAAACAGAGCAGGTGTAACGGAGTGGGGAGTGCTTCAATAACTGCTCTGCTCTACCTCCTGCCTGATAATATTTATGTGCCTTAGAAATATTCTTTTTTTTCCAGGAAAAGAAATAGCGTGACCGTAATAAAAGTGAAGCCAAACAGTGCAACTGCTGGCTTTGGTTAATGGAGTAACTGTCTCAGTGACTTGAAAAATCAGATGTAGCCTGAAACCTACATATTATACATGCTGGAAACCACATTTCCAACTCAAATCTGTGTTGCAGACACTGCAGAATTAACATATGTAGCCTGTAGTAATGCTTTGTTATAAATGCTAAACCTAAATGCAGATGAGAGTCCCTGTGTGTTTAGTTAGTACACAGAAAACATAATTTTGTGTAGTACAGAGAACTGGCTTACAGGATCTGGCTGAGATCTTGTTTCTCAGTCATTCAGGAAGGGTGTAGATAAATTGGGTGTTATGAATATGAAGTTATAAGGTGCTTTAAGATCTCTGGGTAAAACTGAAAGGGAAATGCAAAATATTGCTATTTGCATCGTTTCTCATGAAATGCACACCCAGTCATCACAGCTCAGCCAGCCTTGTGCCTCACTCCAAACATGCAAATCAGAATTCCTGCCAACCTCAATTCCTTTATCAGCTGATCAATGTCAAATAACACCAACACAACCAAACCCCTTTTCTATTCCTGGGTACAGGAAGTGCATTCATCACTGGTCCTGCAGAGAGCTGTGTGAATCCAAGCCGGGCTCACAGCCCACTCATCCCCTGCATCCCAGCCATAATGAAAACAGATGTTTTGTTCTTAAAAGCACACCCAGTGCCCACTTATCTTTGTACATTTCTCTCCTCACGTTGCCACCTCAAACCTCGAACATCCAGTGTGGCTGTTTTATCACAACTCTCTTATGCTGGTGCACATTTTTGTCTGGACAGAATTCCAGGGCATCCAGGGCAGAGTCAGGAGATATTTTTGGGGAGGGCTGGGGTGTGGGAGGGAATTGGGAGAGATGGGAGTATTTGGGATATTCCCTGGGGTGCAAGTGGTACTCAGGATTTATCTTTTTCCCACAAACAAAGTTCACCTCATTCTGTTTGATGTTGCAGCACTTGCTCCCTCTAATTTCTTCTCAAGATGAGGGTTTCCCCAGCATTTCACACAGGAGTGGTCACTGTGCAGCATTGAGAAGACAAAAAATTTCACACACATTATTTTGACCATTGATTTTTGTGCAGTTTATATTTGGACATGATTTAAAGGCCGTCCCAAGCTTCATTACAAGGCAGTTTACAGGAAATTTTGTCTTTAGTTTTCACTGATATTAGAACCAACAGTGTAGAAAATAAGAATCAGATTCTTGTTGCCCCAAACCGTATCAAGGTTGAATAAAACCCATGGGTGCTTCCCTGCAGGGAGGTGTAGGGGAAAAGGGGAAAGAACATTTGAAGACATAAATTTGCTTCTATGTCCTTATGCTGAATGTCTGATACATGAAGTATCTGAAAGGCAACAACTGGGACATTCATTTAATTTTTTCTTAGAGTCTAACTTCATGGGTTTTAATCTGTGCTCCGGTCAGCAGAAAAAACAGCGCTGAGATTTCTGACTCTACAAACTCCTCGGTGCTTCAGAGCTCCAAAAATGTCCCAAAGGAATTTGATTGGGAATTAACCAACTGGAACAATAAAAGAATGAGCTACTCCTGTAGCAGTCTGCCCATTACACATTCACACTGAAATATCTGGTTATTAAAACCACCCAAGATTACTTGGAGCTCTTCCCGTGTTTGTCGCCTTTGTCAGCTGTGCAAAGCTGATCTCGCCTTCTTAGCAGCTCAAACCTTGGCAAAAATCCTTCATAATATGAACATGTGCAGCAGTAAAAATATAGAAAATTGCCCACTTTAGCCACAGGGGGAGGAGAGGCAGGAGGGAAGAGGAGGTAAATGAAGTTTGGGCGTTGTGCTGGAGCACCTGAGCAGTCATTCTGTCAATGGTCTGTTGGTCACTGCTGTCTTAGACACCGTTCATTGATTCCCTGGAGATGTGAGACCTAAAACCACAGGCTCTGACACCTCCTGCTTTGTGGATCACACACCCTGCAAGCAAGATCAGGTGTATGGAAGAGCACAAGGCCCTGTCCGGGAGCAGGCAGCGTTTCTCAGGTATCAGCTCTGGAAGCTGATGCTGCAGAGAGGAGCTTTAAACGCATCCCTGCAGGAATCCACTCCCAAATCGTCACCATTCCTCTGCCTGAGGCGGAGTGCTGGGGTGGGTATTTGCTCCTAATGAAAGAGCATTTCACTTTCACTTTAAATGGATGGAAATGGGATTGGCGAGTCACACAAGCAGGATGTTGCTGAAGTCAGGGGCAGGTTTGTTGTGTTTCTTGGGCTCTTTGAAGAGAGATGGAGCCTCCAGCAGTTTGCTGTTTTAATCCTCCCAATTTGTCTGGTGACTGCCTGGATTTAATTCCGGATTTGGTAAAGAAATGGAGATCATCAGTGGAACAAGTGGAACAAAGCCCCGGGAGATTTGTTTCTGGAACACACAGAGGATAAGATTTTCACAATTGATGTTGGCAGTGGTATTTCCAGGCTTTATGGATATTTCCAGGCTTTTTGGAAGCCTATTCTGTTTATAAGGTGACACAGACAGGCATCCCTTTGGTTTTTAATGCACATTCCCTTCACACAGGAGTTCTAAGAGATTTACTTTGTTTAATATTACGGGAAGATTTTCATAATGTCCCAAACGTGGAGTGTATTTCCAAACAAGAATAATCATATCTGTTCTTTTAAATTATTTTAGGCTTGCTTAACCTTGGAGGGAAGGTGAAAGGGAGGCAAAATTATTCATGCTTAGCTACACTAACAGTCAGGTAAATAAAATTTATTTGCCTTCTCCCATTTTAAGATCTCCCCAGCTGCCTCCACCAACTCTCCCTCATTCTTTTTTTCTTATTTCATCTCTAGTTTTAAATCTTACTCTGAATGACAACATTAGCTTTCTAAACTACTCAGCACTATCAGTTTCCCCCCAAAGACTTCCCTGAGGCTGATTTGTAGAGGCTGCAGTTGTCTCTGCATTTTTTTTCCCTATGACTTACATTGAACAACACCCTCACTAATGACATTTCCCCAGCAAGGATGCACCAGGGAAAAGCACGGAACGAGAAGCAGGAATGATGAATACATTCTAAATGGATGGAGGAGGAAGTGCTACAATTTGCTCCTCTATCACTGCATAAAAAACTACAACTCTTGTCTTTTTCCATCAACCACAAAGATGGAGCACCGTGCTGGGATATTCTTAGATAAATCAGGCATGACATTACACAGTGCATTTTTGCATCCTCACAGAGAAAAGCCAAGCCTAAGCTTGCAAGGTGTGTCTGTATCTGTCTAGGGAACCTGATTTAAAAGCCTCAGCTAAAAGAAAAGACTGACATAAACTCGGGATGAAAATGCAATCAGTAATTTCCTGTGGGGGGAGCAGGTGATGTGCAGGGGAAGGGTCGTTCTGACATAAACTCAGGATGAAAATGCAATAAATAATTTCCTGTGGGGGAAGCAGGGGATGTGCAGGGGAAGGGCCATTCCAATTGGGCAAAACCAGCCATTAGAAAATTCCTCCATCAAGCCATAACCCCAGCTGCTGCTCCTCTCCTCTGAGCTGCACCTGGCTGTGTCCTCGTGGATGATTTCCTTCTCTCCTCTGCCTGTTTGCTCAGGGGTACACCCTGCGTTTCCAAATCTTTTTAAAGGCAGCCAAAAAAGCTGCACTTCCTCCTGAAGCCTTGTCTAGGTGTGCCTGTGCCCCTTGCCTGCTGTTGATATTTGTTTCACAGCCCGGCCTGTCAAAAACCAGACTCTCCTCATTCCCCAGGCCCCTTGCCAGGATCTGCTAAGAGCCACTTGCACCTGCCCGTGATCAGTAGACAAAGCCACGGCTGATATTTCAACAGAATAAACTTTAATTCCAGCAGAGAGTTCTCTGGAGTGCACATGACCAGCTTTGCTGGAAAAACTTGTGTTTTTCAACTTTTCCCTGAGAAGGAAAATGCGAGGAAACTGCCCTGAGCTCTCTGAAGCTGATACACAAAGTTGTCTTCTCCCTTGCCTGCAGCAGAGCTCCTTGGGTAGAAGACACTGCAGATGTTCACAGCTGGGGACTAAACCAGAGATGTCAACTGGCTATTTTCTGTTTACTTGGAATACTTGCTTGTTCTAGCTGGAATTTAATGTATTGGAATTCGTTGACAGCAGGAATTATGCTGAACTATCACATGTTTGCACTGGAGGATTTCTGGGTAGCTTAGCAATGTCACATGGGATGATAGAAAATGTCATTTCCACTCAGCCATCACAAGGTGCCTTATTATTGCATCTTTATCCGCACTTCTCACACTACATGGATTTCTCAAAACTGTGGGATCCCATTTGGGATCCTTCTAACCCAGAAAAGCATCAGAGGCAAACTTTTAGAGGAGTGTCTCTTGTGAACAGGATGTTTTGGGATGTGTGAGCAAAGGTAGACCAGAGGATCAATCAATAAAAATTGTAGCTTGAACTTTGACCATCAGTATCTGAATTAGATGAAGAAGTGGCTTTGCATTTGCATTTCACAGACTTCCTTTCCTAGTAAGGTGCCAACACCATGAACTTCACAAAAAGAAGCAGGTAGTGAAATATTGACACACTCCAGGGTGAAAGTGATTTCCCTGGAGGGTTTTAAGGTTTTGGAAACAATCCTAAGTTTTCTCTGAAAAATTTTTTTTTTTGGGATTTCCCTGGAAAACTACAATGCACTGACTTGATTTTCAAATTTCCTTTGATTTGTTTCTGACAGATTTAAAGAAATTAATTTGCTTTCAATTTGAAAGGGGTACTAAGAAAGAGCACGGGGTACTAAGTTTGCATCGAGGTAACTCTCAAGAGAACACTGAAAAAGAAAACTTTTCTTTTTACAACAGGCTGCTTTGTAGAGCCATAAAGAATAATTGGCTTCTGCTTAGCACTTATTTGCTTAATTTCAGAGTATGTTATCCTTTCCAGGCCTCAGAACTGATGCCAATATGTGTTAATGAACACTGAGCTGAAAGCCCCGTGCTGCTGGAGGGTCAATATTGCTTGATTCCACTTAGGAGCCCATTCCAGGAGCTCATTAAGCTGTTTTTGGGACTAGGACATTTGCACAGCTCAAATTTGCAGCAGCACACAGCAGTCAGGAAGCATCTCTAAATATTTATGCGTGTCCAGTGGGACAAGCAAACACACACATCACTGAGCCAGCAGATTCCCCTGTGCAACTGCTGCTCCTGGAAAGGATTGCTGAAATCAGAGTAGAGATGGCCAAATGGTGTCCTCCTTTAGCCAGGTGTGCCGGTTTGGCCAA
>VZRS01012632.1:0-49615 GCA_013398055.1 Ifrita kowaldi
AGACCAGGTTGCTCAGAGCTCAACATCCCCTCCCTCAAGAGCAACACCTCCTTCCAGCCCACCAGCAACAGACCCCTGCCTTTCCACTGGCACCTGCCCACCAAATGCCAGTCCTCCAAAGGAGAACGTATTAGAAGGAGGTGGGTGGCAGTGATCTGTCAGCAGTTTATCAGGCTGAAAACAAGTAGGGAAATTCTTTGGGTCCAGAAGAATGAAGGAAACCCAAGCTTTGCATCAGTCTGAAAAGTGCTGAAGGACTCCTTATTAGGAAAAAGAGACTGCAGTCAGCCTGGGGTAAGGCTGCAGATCTGGGACTGAAACTGGACAGGTGGGACAAATGTTCACCATGCTGACAGGGAAACTGGTCCTCACACAGAAAACAAATTTTCCCTGGAATCAGGGAAATCAGATGTGGTCGTGCCTGACTGGAGCTGATTGTTTCTAAACTTTGTTTCAGCTTATTGTTGCTCTTCCTTCTCTGGATATGCTCTGTGTTTTACTTGTGTGACTTTTGCCATTATACAAACTAAATTAATTTCTTCTTTTGTCTTGTGATCAGTAAATTGTGCAACATATTTCACTGGAATCACAGAGTTCCAAACTGATGAGACAGGCAGGAACATGAAAATGAGGACAAGAGAAACCCCGCTGTGTTCGCTTCAAGCCCTTCCACCAGAGCCACTCTGCTAAAAGGTGACCTAGAATTGCAGGTTAGGACCAAACTCTGGTTTCCATATTTAGAATGGAAAAGCATTTATAAAGCAGGTGCCAAGATCTCGAACCTGTTACCTAGCTTTCTATTATATAGTTGAAATTTCTGTCATTAAGTATTTTTTATTTGGAGGTGGTGACGGGAAAAGTATCTTTTTTCACTTTAAGCCAAAAATCCCAAACCTGCTCATGGTCCCCTTCATTATCTGAACACAAAATAGTTACCTCTCTCTCCCTTGAAGTAACTATATACATTCTCTGCGTGCTAAAATACCAAAACAGTCAGGGGCCAACTTTTAAGCATTAAAAGAAGTTTTACAAGTATGCTACATGTTGACTGAAAGGAGAAAAAACAAGTATTACAGTAAAATGCTTCAGAAGAGTTAGCAAAGGACTGCATCTGGGTGGAGCCCCTCATGTGTCCTCCTCAATTATTTCTTCACTCTGGTATCACGCAACGTTTTGTCACTTTGCTTTTTGTGTTCTCCATTGAGTAAGTTAATGCTTCCTTAGCCCAATTCCTTCCCCAAAAGTAAACACAAGGATGTCACTGTAGAACTAGCATTTAGTGGTGGTTTTGCAAGTTTTACACACAGCTTATGCACATGAACAGAGTGGTACTTGTGGGAGGGAAACAGCTCTTATCAGAGGCACTGATACAGCTGGCAAAGGCAGTTTTTGAATGTAAAGGTCCTCCTGAGATTTCACACATCACTACAGCTCTGGTGGCATTGCTACCAAGATACGCTTCACGTGTTTGTTTGCAGTACCTCTTCCCACTCTGCCACTGCTGTCAGGCCAAGGCCTATCGCCACTGAGGCCAATTCCTGGACAGAAGCATGGTCCTGCCCACAAATGAACATCATTAACAAGCAGCAAATGGTGCAGGTGCTCCAGGGTGAAAACCTACTCCAATTCGACTGACCTGGTGGTGTGTTGCATTGGAACAAGCACAAATCAATTCTAACACATTTCTAGCTGCATGGGAAAAAAAGACAAACTTGTTTCTTTTCAGTTGACTGCTTCTCACACAAGTTCCTCTATTGGGGACTTAAAACCACACTTGTAGCCTTTGTTTAAACAGTTACAAACATGAAAGTGCAGAAAAAATTGAACAAGTAGACAGGACAGAAAAGTTGAATGAGCATTGGCTCTTCTTATTTTAATGAAGAAATATTTCAAGTTAATATCAGTGCATATTTAGAAATAGCATGTGATACTCCCAATGCCAAATACATCAGCAAATTACAGTTTCAAAACTTTATAAATTAATGGCAAGGAAAAAAAAAAGATTAACATAGAGAATAACATTCAAAATAAACATCCTGTTTGTTTGCTGCACTGTGTCAATTATATTCCTGGTACTTAAACAGCAAGAAAGATCCAATATTTCATGGTAATTAGGCTCTCCAAACCAGCAGTTATTTTCCTACAAATGAATTGAGCGGCTTGCATTTATTTTTGATGTATAATTAAATGTTATTCTTAGCTGTTACAAAGAAATTTAGTCATGTCAGAGTAAAATTTCATCCCATGACTGAAAAAACTCACACTAACATAGGAACGTTGCCTTCTGGTTATACCCACTGGTAACAGTCAGCTGAGAATAGGAAGAACTACATGTAAGCACATTTGGCTGTTACATAAAATGGCTTTTTTTTTTGTTTCACAGCCTCATAACAATACTGTTTTTCAACGGTGTTCCCAGTCATTGTTTTTAAAATGGTTCATCAACATATCCTGAATCAATCACCGATATAAATAACTCCAGTGACAAAATCCATTATGGAAGGACACAGAACTGCAAACTGAAAGTTGTACTGAATGATTTTAAGGTGGAACTGTAATTCTTCTGTAAGACTCTGTTAAAGAAAAAACAAAAAAACAACCCCGTACGGTAAAATCTTTAATTAACTGGCAATGGTGGAATCTGGAAAACTGAGATAATTTTGAGAGATGTTTAACTCACAATGGACTCTAAAGCAAGACAAATCGTATACTGAAGCTAGAAAGAGGTGCACATTTAAAGCTTGCAAGTGTGATATAAAAATATTCTCTAGTTCTTTAATTTTGATACAGGGAGTCCAATTCCCTAATGGAAGAAGATAAAATACATCTTCTTTCCTACCCTATTGCTGTACATACAGACTGTTCCCTTGAATCAGGAAATGGCTTTCCCCAACAAGAATACCAGCCTTGGGAATCACAGACTTTCACAGGGTTTGTTGATTTTGCTTTTTAAAGTATATTTTCGAGCAGGTGAAATACTGATAGGATATGAATTTTGCTCACTATTGTCTACTGTGCAAATCATATACATCAACCCCAAAACTTCAGCCCAAGTGCAGTCTGCATGGCCTAGAATGACTCAGAATCCAGTGGGATACTACAGCATGGAGATGACTGCTAGCCTATGAAACACCAGGCTAAATTGGGTGAGTGGGAAAGGCACATGCTTCAGATTTAGCAGGAACACCTGAAGGTTCCTCATTACCGTTCCTGAAGTTACAGTGATTCTGTGCACTTCCCAAACAACAAGGTTTGCTTCCAGAAAATCGTGAGGTAACAGGAAACTTCTGCTTATGGCACATACACATGGGAGAGTGTGAGCTCAGCTGAACACTCGTGGTGTGAGGGGTAATGCAGACACAAGGGAGGCTACACAAGGAAGTTCTGGCCAGAAACAAAAACTTCACATTTCCTTACACTGCACACATTCCTTTTATGCACAAACACGAGGTGCGCAAAATAAGCTGTTTGCTCAGTACAATTTAATGTTTCGCATATGTAAAATAATCACCTAATACTGCAATATAATCAAAAATCATGCACTAGATAAACAGAGCTTCTTCCCCATGAACAGCAGTTCTCAGGAACATTTTGTTCTGCTTCTGGTAGCATCTCATGATTTGCCAGCTTTCACAGTCCCTTTTAAAGAACACAGTATTTAGCGAAAACTGAAGAGCAAAATTAAAAAAAAAAAAAAAGAGAAAAGTTTTGATTTTAGTTGCGATACAGCTGGGATAGATGCAACAGAGCTGCTGTAATGCACCAAAGAGTAACAAAAATTCAACATGAATATCAGAAGAATAAATATATACCCTAAATTAATCTCTGTAAATACATTCACAGGTCCACTTAAGACACCCTTATGCATAACTCACACTTCTTCAGATCTGCAGAGAGAGATGGATGTTAGTTCATGGGGAAAGCAATTTATTATATGACTCAGTTTATCTGTCATTATTCCAGCAAAAATCAGTAGCAAATTTGAAAATCTACATTTATTTTCCCCAGACCAACCACACAGAGGCTTAAGTCACAAAATCTATTATTTCCAATATTCGATCAATAAGGCTTTATTTACACTTTTTTTTCTATAAAGTCAGGAAAAAATTTGGTGCAATGTGCAAGAAAAGACTGCACATTTCACTGATTGGAGACTAACATCAGCTTATGGTTTAATGCTAACCCACAGGCAGCCAATTAAAGTTCCATATATCCACGTTTTTACATAGAGTTTCCTTCCAGATTCTGTCAGAAGCATACTAGCAGTCAGGCCACCTAAAAACAGCAAAGATGGCAAAGTTTTCTTGAGGCTTAGTTTGGAATGAACACTTTTTCCAGGGAACTTATTTCTTCTTTTAGAATCCTTTGCATCATAAAATTCTATTAGTAACCTATAAGCAGAGAAAAAGGAGATAGTCAAAGTCAGACAGTAGCTTAAGACATTTTAAGCAACCTTACTTTCATCCAGTAACTGCTTCTAATCACTCGTTTTTAACAAATGATCTCATTGTATGCAGCAGCTCCTCTGTAACAAGTTCAAATAATGAGTACACCTTACAAATACGATGCACGTCAAAATACTCAACCTGAACCTTTGTAAGCATTAAAGCCATATTTTCCCTGTGGACCAATTGCAACAGTGAATACAAGAGCTGACAAGAATTGTTTTCATTCAGCATTTAGTGGAAAAGCCCAGAGCAGTGGACAATATTGTATTGAAATGCCAAGAGTAAGATGCTACACCACTGGCTTAGTAGTAACTTTTTTCCTCCTTGTTTTAAAAAACAGTAATAAATGGATCTGGAAATTCTGGGGTTTTGTTTTTACTATCTCTAAATTTGCCTGACAGACTGCTTTGGTCCCAGGAAAGAAGCTCCAGTGAACAGGAGCTTACAATGACACATGGATGATCAGGGTTCTGTTTTGTTCATCTTCACTAGATAACTGAAGGGACAGACACTGAACAGCCTTTTACTTCATGTATCAGCTCCTCATCTATTTAAATTAAATTCAGACCTTCTATCATTCAAAAGTAAAGAAAAACTTTTTAGTGATCCTACATGTCTAAGACATGTTAGTAACAGTGCCATGTTTACAGATAGTCATGTTAACTTTTATAGGAATTCAAAGTTCACAGGAGAAGTGAACACATTTCTTACTTCCATGGAGTGTGAGACTGGCAGAACAATATTAAAGCAGAACAGAACTGAAGAACCAGGGAAATTTCTGTCTCACTCAAAGTATTCAAGGATTTAGAAAGTAAACAGATTCAGCTCCCTTAAGCTGGACTTCAGATCTGGCAAATTAAACCATCATTTCTCAACCAATACTTAAATCCTACATTTAGGCACAAAGTCCCTCAGGAGAATAAGGATCTGCTGCATGTACTCACTAGTGACCTTATCTGGAGATGCTGGAGGAAGCCAGGCACTTTACTTCTGCCACAATTCAAAAATGGACAAATTAAACTTCTACTTCACCTTGTTTCCCCAGTGAAGGTAGGAATTTTGGGGTTAACTGTGGTTTTATCCAGTTGCTGTCTGGATGAAAGATTCGTAAACAATTTTGGCAGAAGAGATTAGATCAAGACCCACCCCTCTCTCACTCCAACTTAACACTGATTACAAAAGCAGAATCACACTGCTTTTTCTTGTTTGCCTACCACAGGCATCTTACATTCCTGCACAGGACTTAACTAGGAGAAGATGAATGGAGAGTATTCAGATGAATACGAGTCTTGCCTGGAACATGGACTCACACCT
This sequence comes from Ifrita kowaldi, assembly GCA_013398055.1. Lineage (NCBI taxonomy): Eukaryota > Metazoa > Chordata > Aves > Passeriformes > Cinclosomatidae > Ifrita > Ifrita kowaldi. Next base: position 5,763 of record VZRS01012632.1, read on the forward strand.
CTTCAATCTAAAGAAGGTCAAAACCCCAGGAATCCCAGCCTCCTGGTCAAAAGGCTTAACCACAAGGTTATGTTATACTAATATTATATGATATTATATTATATGCATGGGAGTACCAACATCACCTCTCTTCAGAGAGCCCTACAGCTGGCACTGCTGGTAACACAGAAATCATGGCTATATCTGTTAATATAAAAGAAGTAAGACAGATTCTTGAAACGAAAAGTTCTACATATTTCTACTCACTTATCCTTTATTTCAAAACGTTCATGAAGCCACCTTCTCATATACATCTGCTCTTCTGGAATGTCCTTCAGTTCAATTCGGTCAATGAAAATATGAACTCTTGGGCATTCCTTACAAAGAAACTCTAAAAAGAGAGCAAAACAACACAACTGAGTTACAAAAACACTGAGTTACAAATACACCAAAAAAATCTAACTGTAAGTGCCTTGGAAGCCTAACTTCAGCGCTCAAAAGCCTTCCCTCCTTATGTTCACATCCTGAGCACTTCACTGAACTTAGAAACCATCTGGCCTACACACTTGAAATGGTGGACCATTATCAGGTACAACATGGACGAACTGTCCTAAAATGCACCTTGCTAACTGTAAAAGGCAGTGCTTGAAAACATTACACTCTACCTCAGCTGCAATCTACTCATTCAGTAGTGTGGGACGCAGTAATTTTGATGTCATAAAGTTATCCATCCTGCAATTTTTTTAATGTTAGTAATCCTCTTTGCTTGTCCTTTTTAAGATCTAAATTTTGTTTGTTGCTGGATGACAAAATTGGAATTACAGTGATTTCCCAAAGCATCTCCAGGACAAAGTATGCTTCAATTTAAGCAATAACCTATAATTAAAAAGTGTAATAGGGCAAAAGACTCAGAACAAAATACCGCTTTCTATTTTGTAGCCCTTCATTTTTCTTCTGTCTCACAGAGCCCTACTGCAAACTGCGCCCCCTCCCCCCATTTCCTCAATTTGTCCCTAGACAAACTTAACAAGCAAGCATTAAGGACAACAAAAGTCCGTTACTCAAATGGCCTTGTGGGATTTGTTACAACTAACAAGTGGTAAAAATAGTGGGCATGACTACAGTAATAGACTGCATATTGTAAATGTGAAATCCTGTGCAGTGTGTATTGGTAACCATTTGCATTTATCAGTAACAAGGGGTACTGCAGTAACCACAGCATCCCTGGACAGATTTGCAGGATGTGAGAATAGAAGTCCCCAGAAATTTGGATAGTCATCCTATTTTGAAAAGGCCTTCCTACAATACATACAGGCAACAAATGTAACACAGACTGGGTGGTCCCTTTAGGTTGTTGACATTTTTCGGACAGCAGTGCAGATGCACAGAAGACTTTGACCCGTAACTGTGAGAGGTATCTGGAGGAATGAATGTGCAAATAAATTGTTACAGCATGAACATCTTTATTGTTGTCTGCCAAAGCAGATATCCCCCTATTTGTTTTTCATCTTTACAGGATTATTGATTAGTAAGGACTTTGCTGTAAAAACAGTCCTTATCACACTCTAGAAATTGCCTTAAGGAATTTTAAAAGCCTGTTTTCATGCAGATGTGTGTGTGTATGTGCTTGCAGGGGGGAGGGAAGGAGAAGAGATAAAGAGATCCCTAAAGTCTTGAGGTGCTTGGATGCAGAAATCTGTAAGGTGCTGCGTGTGGTTCTGTCTGGATGTCATGCACAGAGCCCTGCACCGAACCACAGCATAAAAGGAGCAACATGGCCCCACACCATCAGCTGGAGAGCAGGATGAGGGCTCCATCCAGGCATGAGTCCATCTCCTGGCCATGGAGCTGCAAGCACAGCTGTCACCAAGAGGTTTCTGGTAGAACCTTCTCCTAGCTACAGCTATGAGATGGCAGGCAAGTTAAGGACTCGGAGTCCGGAATGATGTAGACATGTAGACATTTTCTTCACGTTTATGTGCAATGCTTTTACTAACCAGAAAGAAATCAGTGGTCATTTATCTAAAAGCAGTTTTTTTCTCTTGCTTTAATGTGAAGAAAGGATTTTGCAGGACTGTTTCTCTGAGGATGCTATCCAGGCCACTACATGAAGGTCATTGACTGTATGAGCACCTAAAAGCATACTATTAATATCTTAAAATGACAGATGTATTATCCGTGTCTTAAATGCTTATGATGTTCATTGATCTACAAATCCTCTTTTGAGTGGCATTACCTTTTAAGTGGAACATTCTAACAATATGCAAAACTGTATCTAGAAAACAAATGCCCGGAAGCCAGATGATATGGGCTTTTTCTGTACTAGACTCCTATAAAAAGCATCTATGGTATGCATATTCAGTTAGAGCTGAAGATCCAGCTTTAAAAAATACTTAAAACATTCTGTGCATTGCATAGCGTATGTTTCTTTTGCTTCATAGCACATGGGTTGTTCTGCATAGGAACAATCAAGTCTTTACTGATGTTACTTATAACTCAGTTATAAATTATTAAGGAAAATTATAAACCAGTCAAAACTCAAGACATGAGTATTTCAAAAGAAACAGCTTCCCCCACCAAAGCTGAAGTGTACCAATTCTACAAATCTGCTTGGACAACAAAATCCCCATCTCAAATATCTGAATGTTGCTGCTGGCTTTCTACCTTATGCCCAAGTTCCAATGCAAGTTGATTCTTACCACTTCCCACTCTGGTCTTCTTTGACCAGTATAAATTGAATCCCCATATGTGAAGATCCTAAAGCTTTGTCATTATTTCCCACCTTTGTGAATCCCAGTGCTTTCCCCCACAACCTCACCCTCCCTTTTGAGTTTGACTTAGATCAGCCTCACTGAGGGCTGTGTGATCTGCTACTTCAGGTGCTACCCTGGGGAAGGTCATGATTCCCACACATTGATTCAAAGTCCTTTTATCCAAAGCCTGGGTATTCAGGACATCTGCAGATGATATTGTAATGCATGCAGTCAAGCAAGTCAGGTAATCTGACTAGTATTTAATAATGCAATTCACATCAGAGTTAAATGCAACCAACCCAACTTTTCTGCCCCTAATCTACAGTGTCACAGCAATCACATAAGAACACCAGTGGATAAGGACGACATATTGGAGGTTGATTTTGAGAAGAAACAGCTGGATTTTATCACCATAACCACTAAAGGTTTGTGGTGGTCCCATGACCCTTAATTTCACATTAGCTTAACTCCCAAAGGACTTATGTAATTAAGCTAAGAAACAAAATCTTGGTGAAGCAATTTATTATCCACAAATTACATCCAACTTCAGGGACACTAGCCCTTAAGGCCAACATCTGACAGGCTTTTCAGATTCCTAAACTTGCCAGAATTTGTTATAATTAACAGCAGGAACAAGCAAGCCTGAACTTTCCTTCAAGAGACAAAACAGAAATGCAAATCATGCATTACGAGCAAATATTATGTTGGGGACAGAATTAGTCAAGAACCCTGTACAATTTGGGTTAAATGAACACTAGCAACTTGTGTGGGAGCTAAATGGACTTTTGTGTGGGAGATAATTTCCTAATAAAACTTTCTATCTGGCTAAATAACAGATACAAACGCAGAATGTTTATAATGCTTCTAGTGACCAAGCACAGCAGAAGGAAGGAATTGAAAATAATAAAGTGGATTGAGCCTTTTTTGTTCTTGAGCTGTGACACTGTATCCCTCCTTCGGTGGGACAGAATTCACACTAACACACAGCTTCAGTGGGGGATTCACTGCAGCACTAGGATTAACAAATGAGGTGCAACAGCCTCCAGGAAAGGAACTGAATCCACAGAATTTTTAATTACAAACCAATATTTGGGGCTCCCACAAAATTCTATCTCAACTCCTCACCTTAAAAAGCCAATTAATTATCTTTGGAATTACCAGCGTTACCAGGAAAACTGAGGGAGGAGAGAAGCTCTGAAACAGACGGATCTGTAACTCAGAAGGGACAAAAAAGTGGCTTCAGACCACCTTCCCCTTCTGAACCACAGAAGTTCATTCCACCACTCCAAATTACTTGCCTTGTCCCTTAAGAAAGTTGTGACAGTGGTGTTAAAACAGATATTCCAGTTTTCAGTTACTAATGAAGTATATTTTTATATGCACTTTAAATATGACAGCAATAAAGTAGCTCAGGTTTCAACCTCCTACATCAGCTCTTCTACTGCAATGTAATTGTTGCCAAAGTCCTTCAAAATTAGGAATGGACAAACTGAGGCCTGACTTAAGTTTTGTCCACTTAAAGAGTCCCCAAATCTCTCCCGTTTTAACAGATTTCAGTAATATTTGTGATATATTGATAGTGATATCATAGGAAAATGAAAACTGAATAAGGTATATTTATTCTAAGTAACTAGGATTTCAAACGTGTAAAAATACGTCTCTTCAGTAAGAGAACATTGTGTGTTGTGGTTTGTACAGTTTTACAGGCAAAACCATGACAGCAGAGACATTCCTCTGAACTGTAGATGCTTTCTCCACTTCTTAAACTTGCATTAGTCTGGACTTCAGTGTTCAGCTACCAAAGCAATTTGTAAACTATCTCCTCTTCAAAGAAAGAAATCCCATCTCTCCACTTCCATTTACTTTGTACACCGAATTAACAATCAAACAGCAAAACAAACATGAATTTAAGTGCTGCATTGCTTCTCAGCTTCATGCTTTCCATCATCCCAAGTCGAGCTGACAGGAAACTATTTCACGACTTGCTCTAACAAAATAAAGCAGCAGCAGAGCAAAGTGGCACTAGACAGGAAAGCAAACATCCCGGGCCAGCGGAGGGTGATCGCAGCAGTTGCCCCGGGCAGCAGCGGAGGAGCAGCGCCAGCACCTGCGGGTACTGAGGATGTAGGGAAGCGTGGAGGAGATGTTGTGCAGCCTAGACTGAAGCTCGCAGCCAGGAAACAAGCCTGGACCTGAGGAACAGTGCTCTCAGGAACACTGCCAATCCCCTGTGCAAGGCCTGACAGGCACACAGGGATCAGTGCCCCCGTGCATGCACAAGGGGCACAGTGTAAGGAGCATACAGCTCAGGAGATGGGGGATGTTTTGAAGTGAGAAATGGGATGCACCTGAATCATTATTAAGACAGGGTGCTGGCCATGAAAACTGAAAAATTAGAGACTGTTTCAACTGGCAGTTGAGCAAGACTGAAAGTCAGAAAAAGCAACTTGTTCAGATGGATGTAACATAAGGTGGATGTGGCTAAAATTCACTGTGAGGGCAAAGTTCAGAAGTGCCTCTGTACCAACATGAGAAGCCTAAATACGAACACAGAACAAGAATTACTGGCACCAAGAGATCACTCCTTCCTGTAAGGCAGGCATCCTGGTGGGCTTGCAGGGGTGGGCACTGTTACCAGACTACCAGACTTCTAGGAATGACAGAAGAGGATGTTCAAGTGAGGGTAGGGTAGTGTGCATGAAAGATTACATAGAAGTCTAATAGCCTTATATAATAAGGAGACAAAAGCACAATAAAGTCCTTGTGGATGGAAAATCCAGACTCTACTAGAATATATATTAGATAAATAATTAAATGACTTCCAAGTAAGTTTAATAATAGTGAGCAGAAACTGTGAAGCTGGACTGAGATCTGCAAGTTCAGGACTGACAGCAGGAGAGTGAGATTCCAGCTACCTTCACTGAACTGCATTGATACTTCAGCAGGATGAGCAAGGGAAAAAATCCCAAATAAACACAAACCAAAATGAACCAACCAATTGGGCAAAAACACTAGAGGGGAAAAAAAATTGTTTCCTGGAAGAACTAGTAAGTAAGAAAACCCACAAGAAAAGATGCTGCTCCTGGTGTGGTCTTGCTCTGCAACCACAATACGATTAATTTCAGTGTTGTAGAGAAAGCATCCAGCACAGAAATGCAGAATTCTCGGTGGTTGCCTCTTCTCCCAGGCAACTAGTGATAGGACAAGGGAAAATGGCCTCAAATTGCACCATGGGAAGTTTAGGCTGTATGGATATTAGGAAAAATTTCTTCACTGAAAGAATGGTCATGCATTGGAACAGGCTTGCCCAGGGAAGTGGTGAAGTTGCAATCCCTGGAAGTGTTCAAAAAATAAGCAGATGTGGCACTTTGTGATAAGGCTTAGTGGGTGTGGGTGGTGTTTGGTTGAAGGTTGGACTTCATGATCTTGGAAGTCTTTTCCAACTTTAATGGTTCTATGAATTAAAGGAAGTACACAATGGGAGGGAAGGCAAAGTGTCAAAACACCCTAAAATATACAGTCCAAAAGAAGGCTACTACAGGCTACTAAAAAAACCACCAAATCCCAGAAAAACTTGTAATAGAAACTCACATAAAACATGTGTAGCACTGCAAAAGAAAAAGCCTGTGTGGGTCTGAAAAACATCTGTATGGCTTTAAAGGGAAAATCAATGAGGCTACCATTATACTTCTACCTTCTCTGCTTTGAGGAATGGAAAGCTCGTGCGAGTAAGGAAAAGCCACAAAACTGCTCATGCCAAATGTAAACATAAACTTAAGAGGACTAAAAATGAACTTGAAAAATGGAAAGGATGCTGTATTTTAACTTTTTTTTCAGTATATTAAAAGGAGTTAACTTGATAAGACACTGGTGGGGTTGCTGGATGACTAAAGTGTGAAGAGCAGCGCTCATGGTCAAGTATAAGCCCTTGCAACAGAAGCTCATATATTTGCTTGCATCATTCTTTCTTGTTGAAAATGTTTGATTTCTACACCCATTGCATTCTTTGTACCAGATCATTCAAAGGAACTAGATCAATAAGTAAACATACAGAAAATATTAGACTAAATATAAACAAACAAGTCAGATGTCAGGAAGTCACCAAGACCAGACAGCATTCATCCAGAAGCTCTCAAATGTGGAATTTAAAAACAAAGATGCGTAACCTATCAGCACAAACAGCCATTGTGCCAGAAAAATAGGGAGTTTCCCGTCTACAAACAAGGACTTTAGAGATGATGCTGGGAAATACAGACCAAGGTCTTACATCACTGGGTAAAATAACAGGTCTGTAATAAAATCACTGAGCACATGGATAATCATAGTGTGTTGAAAAAGATTTGGTGTGGATTCTGTAAAGGGAAATCCTGTCCCACCAACTTGCTGGATTTCTACAACAGTGTCAAGGACCAGGCAGATAAAGGGGATTCACTGGACATGATATATTTGAATTTTCATAAAGCCTCTGAGAGGGTTCCACACTGAAGGCTATTAAAGAAATTAAGCTGCCATGGGATTAGAGGAAATGATGTTTTATCGACTGAAAGCTGCTTAAAGGAGAGGAAGCAAATGGAAGGACTTAGGGATGGAAAAGACTCGGCAACTGGGGTCCTCCGGGGATCGATGCCAGGACTGGTTTTACTCTCTCATGACTGATGAGTTGAAGAAGGGAGCAAACTGTGAATGCTCCAGTCTTTCACATCTCTTTCAGAAGACCCTGAGCTCTTTTGGGTAGTCAAATGTTGGCTGAACTTCAAAAGGACCTCAAAGCTGAACAAACAGGGTGAAAAAGTGGCAGCCAAGCTTCAGTGTAAACAAACATAGGGAAAAAAAATAACCAAAACCCTGATTACATGACACTTAATTTGGAATTGGTGGTTACAATCTGGGAGTTGCTGACCCTTCCCTGAAACCATCCTCTCAGCAGCAGCCCAAAATCCCCCAAATACTGGGCACCTTGAGGAAGGACATCGAGAACCAGGCAAAGAGAGTCACTCTACAGATAAAGAAAGAGATTATGAATCCACATTTTAAATACAGCATGCACTTCTGGTCTCTGTATCTGAAGGAGGATGTAGAGGACTCAGAGAAGGCCACAGAAAAGACCAACTAAAACATTTAAGGGGGAGAAGTACCTCCATTACAAACAAGGAGACATTAAAAAGGCCAAATTTTCAGTTTGGAGAAGGGAAGCAGAAGGAAGGATATGACAGCTTTAAAAAAAAAAAAAAGATATATATATAAATATAAAAAAGTCCTGAAGATGGCAGGTAAGAACTATAGCTCCACAAATCCTGCAAATTCACAGGTAAATAACCACTTGTCTGTATCTTCCTGAAGATGCTGAGATCTAAAGAATCTTTTAAAATTATTATTAGAAAATGGTATCTATGGTTAGCTATACCAGTATTAGCACTGGAGAGCAGCAGCATGTCATTGTCAGTTGTCCTGCTGATCCAAGATGGTCTCTGATGAAGACCTACCATCCTTGCACATGATAGCTCACTGAAACAATCTTTAAGTGGCTTTAATCTGTTATTCTAACAGATGCACTCTGGCCTTTGTACTACTCTGTATCAATATGTAAATATTGCATGTTGGCCAAGTTAGCAGGAGGTGTCCTACAAAAGCGTAACAGTTTTGATCAGTAGGCTGCCAGGAACACAACCTGGATCAGGCTAGGTCTGTGGATTACATCTAAAAGGTATCCCACCACTGCTAGCTGAAAATGAGCAAATTTAGGAGATACCTGTATCTTCCCTGGAACATCTTTAAAGTTTCAGAAGTGGAAAAAAAAAGCCAAACTATGCAAGTGAGAAAAAAAGGCAACAAAAGACACAAGGAGTGGACCAGCTCAAAACTATTTTCTCTCTAGCAAAAAACCAGGATCTGTTAGGAACTATGCCAGTACTACTAGTATTGATGTTTTTGCCTTTCTTTCACACAGTCTGTTTTGATAAACAGAGAACAACACCGGAGTAGAATAAAAGGACTGTGATGCATAAAATCCCCAAAAATAAACACAGACTCTCAAAGCAGCAACATACTTTTGGCCAAACCTGACAGTGTGAAGAAGTTAGTGTTGTTTTTGTTATCCTCAGGGTTTAGATACACTTTTGCATAAAGATCAGGAGTTCCTTGAGCCTTTGTAAATAAATGCTGCTTGGGGAGTGGAATGCTTCCTCTCACATGTGCATGAGGTCCAGGGTGCAGGGTAATTTTATGAATCTCCAGTGTAAATACTTTCAAGAGCCTCTTGTGCAGCGGAGGTTTCCTGACGACTGTGTGTTTTCAGTTCACAAATTCCCAAAGGGAAGCTACAGATGCACTACAGATGCCTACCTTTAGTAAGAGCTGCTTGGGAATAACTGATACACAATAATCTGGTTTACAATCAGAGGAACACATGCCTGGGGCTCAGAGGGAGCTGCAGGGGGTCATTACCCCCATGGAGGGGGTGTAATGCAGCACACACAGATGCAGCACACACAGATGCAGCACCCACAGGTGTCTGTGATTTGGGAAAAGTTAGAATCCTTTAGGGTCGCCTCAATCTTGCATTCCTCCTTAGGCATCCGAGTTTGGCCGATGGTGGAGACAAGAAACTGAGCTACAGGAATTCCAAATACAGTCGACATCTTTGTGTCCTTGTTTTCAGATGGATAAAGAAGCAGAGGTGCTACTCATGCTCAGACTGACCTTCCTTTTCTCTCATGAACTACATCAAGGCTTTCATAAGTTCCCATAAACTGATGCTGCTCTTCAGTGATGTGTTGTTTTTGACCAGAAGTACAACGTTTAATTCTTACAATATGAAAATACTTTGCATTTACTCAGACTGTCCTTATCTGCAGAATATTGATACATATACCCACATCTGTGTTGAAAGTGCCACTACAAACAAGTCATCCCCAAATTAACAGATAAGTTTTAATGTTACTCAGTCTACTTCTAATAGGGAATTACAGGGGGTCTAAAATGACAGATCTAGTCCTATGGAGGACAAGTGAAAATGCAGTAAGTTAAAACTGAATGACAGTTTACTTACTCTGTGGTATCTGGTGAAATCATGTTATTAAAAAAGTTTTATTTTAACATTTTGCACAAAATAAAACTAGGGTTTTCCTTTAAAAGAAAAATGTTGTATGGAATATCACAGAATCACAGAATTCTTACGGTTTGAAGGGACCTCTGGAGATCATCTAGTCCAACCCCCACAGAACTATGTTGCCAACTAGTGTTGTTACCAAAATTCCTCCAAACATCTGAAGGTAAATTTTACAAATTGAAATATGAAAGGTAATTATTACTTCAATTCTTCTTGAACAGATGCAGAATGACAAGTTATTGATGTGAGGCTTACTGTACATGCTAAAAAGCCATCCTACACTTAATACAAATTTCACCAGTGCTAATGTCCAGCCTGGGGTCTAATCTATATCCTTTCTTTGGTTACTCTAAAATAAATGACATTTGCTCTTCAGTATTCTTTCATGCAATAGAACATGACAGCTAGCAGAGATCTGAAGAGATTATTAGTTATTTCATCACTATAAAACTTACTTAGGACTGTTTTATACTTCTTTTACTGCTTGTCAGCTTAATAATTTAGCTTTTTAATTATTTCAACACATCTGTAAACATGTGCTTGTTATCATTCTTTGGACCTCGAAAGACAATGGATGTGAACAAATTTGGGCCACAGTCCAGACAAAGACTGTTTTATATTGCTCCAGTTTCTTTTCTATAGTCTTGTACTTCCCAGTCTAACTGGGTCCTAACAAAAGTGTAAGCTTTTGGAAAAGTGTATTTTCCCTGAGGGCAATTAGGCCAGTCTGACCTCCTGAAATCATACTGATCAAAGTGATGTACAGATCTTCAGAAATGCATACATACACAGGCTTTCAAACTGTTTGTTCTGGAACTGATATACAGCAGAGTCAATAATTCTCAAGAATTCCTCTGACTTCTCTGAGATAGAGTCTATATGTACTTGCTATTTTTATTCAGTGTTTATCATTGTCACATGCTGGTATTTCACACACTCTTTCATCTACAATGGCCAGATAAATACCATCTGGTTATGCTAAAGCCTTCAGGCAGAATAATAAAGATGTAGATGTGTACATAATGCTCTTTCAGGTGCAAGAATGATAACAGTTCTCACGTCCCACGAGACCTGCCCCTTAACACCAGACAAAGCTGGATGTGAATGCTTAGCACATTTATTCAGAAGGGGGAAAACTAGGTTCTCATCCTTTCTTCCCAAACTTATTTCTGTTTTTCACTTGATGACAGTGTAGTAAAACAGTATCAACCAATTCAGCACAAGAGTTTTTCCTCATCCTTCTCCCTTCTAAATAGCTCTTCCAGATTTCAGTACCTGAGATGTCCTTCAGCTGTTCCACAGTGCCCATATGATTATTTCCATCTTATTCTAATGACCACAAATAAATACTGCCTAGCAGCAAGGTCTTCCCCAAGCAGGACCATGATGTTCTGTCATTAATGATCCCACAAGCCATCTTCAGGAGCGAGAGAGAGAGGAGAAACTTGCGGGAAATTGCTGTTCTTTAGAAAGGCTGCCATGTGCTGGATAAACTTCCACTGGAAACGTACCAAGATCCAAACTTGTAATGAAAGGGAATGAATAAATGGCAGGAAAAAAATTCCATCCATTGGTTACAACTGGATGTGAAACAACACCAGAAGGCAACATCGCTGTGTAAAGCTAATCTAATCTTAGTCACTGTTGAAGACTAATCAAATTTGATGTCTTTTAAAACAAACTTGCCACTGGAAAGAGCCAAGAAAAATTAACATGCATAAGTAGCGACAAGAAGTTCAACACATTTGAAAGCATATACTATAATAATTTGCCTGCTCTAAAATGGCACCGTTGTATCAGGTATGTCTGGCATTCACTATTCTCATGGTGAAATGTCTATTTTCCAGCTGCTAGTATACTATGCTTTGTTTTAATCCTATTGAGCAAGTCAACATTATGATATTTCAGCTTGCTGGACTTAAAAAAAAAATTAAAAATCGAATTTTGTTAAGAAAGACTATTTAGACTAAGAGTTGCATACTACAAAATTTAAAAAGCAATTCACTTTTTCTTCAGAATTTTTTTCCCGTTCACAGTTTGCTAACACAATTTCTCAGACAAAGTGTGCTAGTACTCTTCACAGTCACTAAAATGTTCTTTTTAACCTGCTTTGTTTACTACTGAAGACAGCCGCCAAGAGCTGATGACGTCCCAGGTAAGTATGGGTACTTGAAATGGCACAGGCTCTTCTGAGGAATTGAGATTTACAGAACTGAAAGCAAAATGCATTTCAAGAAACACTATATCTGTGTGGAATTCAGATTTCATTCACATGGGAAATGTCACAGTATGGGAAATAAAGTCCTCAACTAAAGTTGTGTTTATCAGAAGTTTGTTTTCCATGCAATAAATTTCAATCAGTGTTGCTAGATTGAAAAAGACATGTCGACCTTATCTTTTAAAAATTACCAGGACTGCACTGCCATTTTATTCCGATGAGAATGAAAAACAAAATTCTCAGCTAGCACTGACACAAATATGAAACGTTCATATGAAATAAGATGTCCTTTTCATGTGTGCATAACTCATTTTAGCACTATAAAAGAGAAATAATGCTAAAAAATGTCAAATGCGTAAGTACGCCTAATTCAATTCTTGTTATATTCCTGACAGACCAGTTGCTGGACTTCTGCACAACAAGTGGTGAAATGATCTTGATCTCTTAAGACAGAAATTGTTTGTCTGCCACTTTGTGTCTGGAGAGCCTAAAAGAATGACAACTATGTTCCACATGGTAATTCATAAAGTGTTCTTAATCTACATAATTTATATTATATGGAACACATGTGACTGCCACAATAGTGTGGAACACTGTGTTGATCTATCATGGATATATCATTTATCTGCTCTGTAAGGGGTAACAGCTGGTTGGCTGCACTTCATTCTGTATTACTGCCTTATTTTTACCCAGGGCTGAGCCAGTAATTACCCCAGCCCTAGTAGTAAGCCTGGCTGAAAGATATGCCTGGACTGCTGCCATGCAGGCTCCAAAAGGCTGGACGTGGAGTGGCCACCCCAAAGCATCTGATTCCTGCTTGACACCAACACAAAAAACAGCCAACAGGGAAATTCAGCTTGTTGGTTCCCCTTCCTTAATTATATCATGCTTTATGCAAACTGTAAGGTTCAATAGGTGAAGAGGTCTTGTAAGGAATTCGAACATTTGCCATCTTATCATTAGGTAATGACATTTTAATAATTTAATTAACCATTAGGCAGTGAGAAGTTCAGCATGAGAATGGTTGAAACTGCCTAGTAATTAAGTCATGAAACAAGATATGCTGCAGGGAAGGAGAAACAATCCTATTTGTTTTGAAGGGAGTCTTAGAAAGGGTTGGGTGATGGGACAAGAGGGAGGCTGCTCAGTCTTCAAAAGGTACTGAAAAAGGGTAAGAAGGCATTTAAAAAAAATAAAAGAAATTTAAATCATAAAAAGAACTTTTGACATTAAAAATGCCCATTAGGAACAAATTATACATAAAACAAAACCATCCTAAGACCTTACAGTACAGTACAAGTGTTGAGTTAATACACAGTGTTGACAGTTTTGTTTCTCACCTACGCAAAAGAATTTTAAACAGGGTGAAAATGTAAAAATAGACAATTCCAGAACTTCTAATCAACTAGCACCTGGGAAGCAGTTCATATGACTCAAGGAGTTACACCTGCTAATGAAATGACATGGAAACAGCAGCACTACAAACTATTTTTAGCAGCAGAAGGAACAAGTCCCAGTGACATTGGGTGAGCTGAGGAGCAGAGAGTTAGGTAAGAAGTTCCCTGCAGATCCCTGAGTTGACACTGATCCCTTGCCCAAAAGTCTGGACGGCTCTTTGGAACTACTGTTGCTGTTTTTTCCCCACTTGGTATTGGTAGTGCAAAAGAGTCAAAAGTGCCACTTTGAGCCAGCCAGCAACAGACAGTCAAGCACAGACATGGCTGAGTAACACAGCAACCACAAATGGAAAGAAAGATGATCCGGCCCTCCAGTAACAGTGCAGGCAAATTATTTACTTAAGAATAAATTATCAGTTCACCACCAAGCATAATAAACAGCAAACCCTGTCCCTGAGTTTTCCCCAGCAGAAACCCCAGAACATGTTTTCTGGTTAGATTACTCAAGGAATGTAAAACCTATCTATTTGATTTTCTTAAGGTCCTTTAGGTGGTTTAAAATACTAAAGCAAGAGAAGCCCACTTACATAAAATGCTGTTGAGTGTTTGTAAGATTACTGGCTATGTGCAGCACTTTGAAAAATTGTCAGTAAAATACTACTGCTACATATTTTCCCTTTAAAATATGTGCATTTCAGCAATTAGATGTGCATGTGTACATGTACACATATGTAGCACAGCAGAGGGAGAGAGAGAGAATTTAGGATGATGCCAAATCCCAGTGCTAGAAGAAACATGAAGGTAAATGGAATCTGCTGCCTATGGCTCCAAGTTCCCTTTGACTGCGAAGAGCACTTGTGTTTGGAATTGGAACAGAGAAGCAGAGGGCAGGAATGTCACAGGTAACTCCTGTAAAGCCCAGCCACTAGAACGATGCCCTACCAAGGGGCCATAGGATGGCTGAAGTGCTGTGGAGATTATCTTCAGAGCATTTCAAAGCACCTGAAGTTGGTTCTGTATATGAACAAGCACATGGCAATAGCATGTCTAATAGGCCTCAACTCACCTGTCATAGATGGTGCCAGTTTTCTTTGCCCTTTGTGGTCCACAGTACCTTCGTAAGCCACAGTCACATCGTACACTGCATCCAGATAGTCTTTCATTGTGTCAATGGCTACATGAGTTGCCTTCACACGTGGAGTCAGCACATGCTTTAATATAGCAAGCCCTAGCAGGGAAAAAAAGCAGAAATAATTACAGCGTTTAAAAGTAAACTGGACTACATTCACACACAAAAGGAACATCATGCCAAGGAACATCAGCATCTCCCCTGAAAACCACACGAGGTTTATTTTCAATTTCAATTCTCAGTTGAGAGAGTGTGCATGTGTACTCAGTGCTTACGGTCTACTGAACACATGTAGAAGATGAAACAGAAATCCTAAAGGACATTAACAACAGGAAGGCTGCTCAATAAGAGGGCCCTTTTTACAACTCCTCACTAGAAGCAGTGATGGTTTTAATGCGGCTCATGAATGATGAAACAGCACTTCTCTTTACTGTTTATGAGTGTCCAACTGAGGTTAAAAAAAAGAGCAAGTTATCTGAGAAATACTAAACACACATAGCATCACCTCCTGAAATCCTGTATCAGAAACAGATTTGACAGATAATCACAGAGAATTTTAAGCACACCTAATGCTCATCCAGCATTTTACTTCCCAAGGACAAACCAATTTAATGAACATACTGAGGCCTAACCTACTCACTATCCCAGCAGAAAACTTAGCAGCAATGGGGGAAAATGCAGCACCGAGAACCAAAACCAAGGAGAAAATCTTCTGTGCTTCCCTGCAAACAATCTGTTACAATTGACTTGGCTACTGACAAACTCATAGTGACAGAAATCAACTTTTGTCTTTAACTTTTCCAGGCCAAGCCACAAAGACTGGTATGTCAAGGACACAAGAATGTCAGGTTTAACATCACATGTCTTAACAACAGTATTTCATACCCATGTTTACTTCAGTTGACCACTTCCACTTAGAGCATACTTAAAAACATAAAAGCACACTGGGCTCAAGAGCATAAACCTGGTTCTCTTTCCAGAATTTTAATATACAATGACTCTCAAAATGAAAACAAGCAAACAAATAAAACCAAAACCTTTTCTTGACCTGAATACAGCTCTTCCACATTTACTTGAAAAGGCTTCTAGAAAAAAAAAGCATACTATATAAAAATTTTCACTGTTTTTCTATGTGTATCTTTCTCAATGAGAAGTATCAGAATAAAATTGAGGTTTTTCATTGGCTGACTCTTCAGTCCTTTTTTAAAGAACCATCCATTTGTGTATCCACTGGTTCCTGGTGGGTGAACAGGAAATTTTTCTAAACCAAAGTATAGTGGCATTGCTTTTGATACCTTTCTGCTTGCAAAATCAATTCAAAAGACTATATATTATGTCCTGATTTTGTACTGAACTCCCTTCCCAGGTAAAACGTCTAAAATTATGAAAATATCTAGTGAACACTGCAAGATAGTGCTAGTTTCTACACCACTCTAACATTCTTGGGAGTTGAAAATTTCAATATAAATCACTATCTTGATTTCTTAATATTTGGTAAGAATCTCCTTGTCTGAATGCAAAGATAAAAGGCTGTTTATCAGCACTCCTTCTGAAGCCATTGTTCCATGCTTTACTGGCAATAGTGATAAATGTCTATGCAAAATGTTATATGGATCATGTAAACATTTTGAAGCATAACATGGTGGTAGTGTTTTCTTAGCTTGTGAACTGTTACATCAAACAGCTAATTATGTTATGTTTCAAAATGTTTACTCTGTAAATGAAGCACTGAATATTCTCGTGCTGTGTCAGCAGTGATATTAGTGTGGACATGACATTCAACACAACTCTTGCAGAGCCAAATTCCCAAATATATTCTAAAAACACTGTCATTCCTTTCCTGCCCAACTCATCTTCCCCTTCACCAAACTATTACTGTGAGGAAGAAAAAGGGAAAATTCAGTGAGAGTTGAATCCTCTAAACAAATTATTAAGTTAGGTATCTATTAACTATTAACTGCTGATTTTTTTTAATCCATGGCCAGTTCCGGTGATGAAGATGGTCAGTGACAATCTGTGAAGTGCAACTGTAGAATAAGCCACTCTTATTCCACATGCTGTCAGTGAACTCTTGAGAGTTTAAGTACAATGTATGTATCTAAGTAATATCAATAAAAAAAGTCCATAATCCATTATTCAGAAACACTACAGTGCATGATAAACATGCAGCAACATCAGTACAGCACATCCTTTTAAAGAATCAATTTTATAAAAACATTACCACATATTCTTGCAATTACTTACGATCTTTGCTAAAATCAACATAACAGAATTTAAATCCAAGTAGTTACAGTATAGTTACCTTGGCAAGCTGCCTGCATCCAATTCACAAAACACACTGTGCTTAAACTGTTTTTAATGTTGTGCAATACAGTTAGAACCCTCTGTCAAAGTATTTAAGGTCATGAGATTTTATTTTAAATGCCAAAGAAAATGAACTAGATACTACTAATATTGTAATGCTCTACCTTAAAAAGCATAGCTTTGCTATTCTAACTTTTGAAAGATAGACATAAAAAATAAAAAAGAAAATCTGAAGAAGTATCATAGGCACCGATACTTCAAATATCATCCATTTACTACATTATTGTAAGATGCAGAATTACTTCAGAAAGTCTGCAAGAAAACGGAATGAAATACAATAGTTACTTTGGCAAGTACAAAGGTCCAAATCATTAACATCTATAGAACTGAATTTTTCATCTAAACACAAACTAACAAAAAGACACTAAACAAAACATCATTTATCTAACTTCACCAGGGCGAAGTAACATATAACAGTAGCTAAGTACAATTCTGTGTAAAAGACTGCCATCCTCTTCTGTTCATCCAGGCCGAAAACTCAAAGAGCTGTTCAGTACAGGAAGGCCATCCACATTTTTAGAGTTGGACTTTGTTAGTTGTTTTCCACCCCTGATGTGAATACACCACATTTTAAAATGAAAACAATAAAAATTCCCAGCTCTAAATGAAGAATACTCTATGTGCATTACATTAGCATTACCACATTTCATCAACACAACTTAAGTGCTCACTGAAAGTGGATGTCAGAATTAGTTTGAGGTCTCCACACCTCTCTCCCCTCCCCATGAAACCATGTACTTGAAACTCAACTTTCAAGTACACAAAAACTGAAACTAGGGTGAAAACCAATGAATTGATTTCAAGACCAATTAGATCTTTGCTTTTTCACGTGAATGTGTGTGCAGTGATGATATTAGACTGAAAGCTCTGTAGTTACATGCAGTGTCCCAAGTACTCACCCAATTCTTGAGTTCCCACCAGCTTTCTGGAATGCTGCCAGTGATTCAAAGCTTTACATATTGAAACCAGAGTCCATAGTTAGACTTATAAAATAACAAATGGTGGGAGAGCTCATCCATTTGTATGCTAGTATTCCACTGACCTACAGAAACAGGACTCAGCTGATGGCAGTATTAAAAAAACTGCATGCACTTGCAGAAAGTGTTTTTCTGTTACCATGAACTGAAATACACAGGAAATGCAACGAATCCACTCAGGAAGAGTATGACCAGCCCACAGCAAGGCATGGGAGACACCACATATTGATACACTTTCTTCCATCATGGGCATCTACAGAAATACAATGTAGCTTCTTGTTTTCCCAACTTAATTTCCTTAGGATAGATTTTAATAACACACACCCTTATTTCAATTCTAATGATTGGTCTCAAATGCTACTGAAGGTCCATAACCCACTCTTCTTAAAAACTGTATTCTTTGTCCACATCTCACTGAGCACTTTTAGACTAAGCCTGCTTTCATGAAAGAGTAGAATAAATACCACCAAAAGCTATTTTCTTTAGAGACAATTCTAAATAACTTTTATGGATATTGAATGCCTTGAATTGCATTGGAACACAATCAAAAACTAATGCCAAGATCTAGAAGGGAAGCATTTTCAATTAGCTCTGTTGAAACACCTCTTTTTTACATGACCTGTAAAACAATTTTGAGATAAGCATATCCTGCATACACAAACATCTTAGCAGAAAGCATGATATTTGTCAGGATAAACTTAGCATTAAAAAATATTTACATTAGCAACTTTTCTGCGTAAAACCAAAGAAGATAATAAATGAATACCTTAAATGTTTGCTTGATGAAATGACCTTTGTTAGAAATCAAGCATTAATACAAAATTCCAAAAATGCCTTTCACCAGGGATGATTGTTTTGTCTTCATTCAGCAAAAACAAGCCAAGTTACATTTAAGAAGCTTCTGACCCCTTCGGCTTTGACTTTTCAGAGTTAGTAACATTAGGAGTAGGAGGGCTTTGGATTATTTCTATTTATTTTCAAATTATAAACATGCTATTTGCTAACATTTTGATAAAATTCATATTCTACTAAACCTAAAAAATTTGTGGTGTTAGGGGTGTCCTGCACAGGGCCATGATTCAGACTCAATGATCCTGATGGGTCCCTTCCAATTCAGCATATTCTATGATTCTGACTGACTACTACAAAACAATAAGAAATAGATGTTTTGGGTACATATAAATGAAATAAATTTTATACCAGAAGCTAGTACAAAAAATAATAATTGTGTATTTTGCAGGGTTTATAGACATTTTTCTCTATAGTCCAATATTGTTAAAAAGACCCAGGCTTAAAAGATTTACAGTTTGAATTAAACAGATCCAATAAAAATTACTACTTCCATTATTATGACAAGTTTAGTTAAATCCCTATGAAAACATGAGTGCCACCTACATATTAAGACTCCCCGAACCCAGCAACTCAAGCTCCCTGACTAGTGTGGAAGAAGTCCTGTACTTTTAAGATGCCTAAAGCCACAGAACAGAGCCTGAAATGTATCATCAATATGTAAGCAGAATGAATGGCTGCATCAGACTTTGAAGACGGGAACCATGTTGGCTGACTACTCCCATGCAATGGAAAACAAAAGCAAACTCAATTACTGATTATATACTTAATTACTGGAAATTGGAAGGCAAAAGCTCAGGAGAGTAGAGAGTGAAGACATAATAGTTGAAATCAGCAATGTCACAATACTTCATTGTATGTCAATCTCAGCTTTTTAAAAATTCATTTTATATTTCTTTTTGTTGAACTGGTACTAGGACCAACTGTAAAGAGCCAGTAACTGTATCGAGAACTTGAAAAGAACATCAAGATATGAGATGCAGCTCACCAGCTGGTCCCACTAAGAGCAGGTAATTAAGTTCAGCCCAAGAATTCTGCCTAAACCAATGAATCTTCTCTCAAAGAGGGTGCAGTTCATGAAGAGTAAAAGTACAATCCCACAAAAACCTTTTTATACTTCCTCTCTGCAAAACTACTAAAACATACACACACACTAATGTCAAAACAAGTACTTCAGACAGTATCATAAACACTGAGTTATGCTTGTGCTCTAGGAATAGCTTTGTTATCTCTGGGGGTAATAGCTGTGGTTCTAACATGGGTTTCTAGTTTAATTCTTCTAAATTAAACCAATTTTTCCAATATTACACTTGCAGTATTTTCTCAACATAAAATTGAGCAAAAATGTAGGGAAAAAAATCATTTCAAGGAACAAAACAAACAAAATCCCCTACATGTCAGTAAGGCCCACACTGAAGCACTGTGCTCTGTAACAAATATACTAAGATGACAAGACTAAATTATTAGACTTCATTATATCCCCAGAAAGACTGAAGTGCAATTCTATTTAAGCCATAGGTTACAGTACGTCCTCCTCATTCCTATGGCTGGCAGAACTACTGGGTGCTACTACCCTTCCTAAAACTGTAGGAAGTAAGAAGTCTCAGGGATCTTTTGGACAAGCATGGAAAGGTATGTTTTTGACCCAGCTCAGCACTCCCAGGGAGCACCATGGCTGAGCCTGCCCATGGCCATGGCGAGGCCTGTGGCCGCAGCTCCCACGCTGCAGCCCCAGCACCCAGCCAGCACTGTGGGGACACCGGGGCTGCTGAGGGCAAGCCACGAGCCAGGGCCAGCAGCATTGCACAGCAGCAGGACCCTGGGGAGCTGTAATCACATCCTGCCAGCAGCCATGAGGAGCTCCCTGTCTCCACAGCTCCCGGCATACTGGGATGTGCCCTGGGTTGGTACGTGCTCGAGGCTCAGCCTTCAGAACAGTCTGGTTCTGCTTTCAGCTCTGCTTCTCAACACACTTGCATGAGGGATGCTCCAGTTCCAGGGAGTATCTATCTCTGTGTGGACATGCAGCGGAGCAGGGGCCAGGGGAACATGGACTGCTTCCCATTCTCCTCACATAAAAAGTGGGGCAGAGGCCAAAAGAATTTAACAGTGGGGAGAAGCAGATCAAGAGGATTCTGCAACAGAATTGGAGATGCTTTTTGTTTAATAATTATTTGTCATGAGAGTTTTTAAAAGGAGTAATCCTTGCAAAATAAAAACAGACCACTGGAGAGAAAAGCAGTAGAAGAAACAAACAGGTGCTCTGAAAGCACAAAATCAGTGCTTTACTGTTTTGCAGAGTGCAGAGATATAATTAAAAGGTGAAATAAAATAACAGTAAAACAATGAGAGCCTTTTCCCTGAAAAAGAAGGATAGGAAAAAAATCTTATCAAACACCCTCCTCCCTCTGAACTCTCAAAGAACCACCAACCTAAATGAAACATTTGACTTTCATTTCCGACAGGAAACTGAAGCGATGAACAAATACATTGTGACTTCAGCTCTCCTGCTCATACACGCAAACAAATTCCATTCTTCCCATGGAGAAGAAAAGCATATATCCTTTTGGACAAGAGTTAACAATACTTAATAGCTTGATTATATCAACAGGCTGATTCACAGACTTGTGAATTCATTTCAGTGTGTCACAGAGATGAATTTACCAGACCTATTTGTTATTCTTTGTTTACTTTTAGAGGGAATTATTTCACTTTCGGTCAACAGGAAAAAACAAAATCAGGAAACATGTTCACTGAACCGTTGGATTTGAAGTTTATGTGCATATGATGTGCGAAAATATGAAAAATATTGGGACTCTTGGATTTTTTGCAAGCCCTTCCAAAGATGAAGTAATTCCATCTGTGGTTATAGAGACAATGCCAACAATCAAAGTGACTCCTCAATAAAGTTCAACCAGGGAACAGTGAGACTGGAAGGGGAGAGAGGAACAAAACCAAAATGCCATAGGAGTATTAACACTAATTAAAAGTGAAATGATGGAAGACTCTTTCTTTTAAGGCACAACAACCTCTATGCAAAATATTCTTTACATTGACTAACAACTGTAATTGGAGCTACAATATCAACTTAGATGGACCAGTGGCCTGATTCAGTGTGGGCAATTCTTACAACCTGAAGGAGCAAGAAAATAAGTAAATACACACCTATAGGTGGAAACTAGAGCGAGCCTTCTGGAGTACTGTTACTATTGTACATTGTGAAATGCATGACATGTCTGTATATAAACTACTATAATCTTGCTCTGTAAGAGAAACAGTAGTTTATACTATTCCAAACCTTTAAATACCAATCATGCAGGTTTAAAAGTCCAGTTAAGGTGAGATTATCTTCATATTATGTAACAATTTTATATAACATACGTTAGCACCGTAACAAAAGAATTATTTCAAAAATTCTTTTTGCTTACCTTCCTTTTCAGCAAATGATTGACTATCCGCAATGACTTTTGGTATTTCTGGATTGTAACGAGTCCCCTCTGGAAAAATGACTAAATACATCTGTGGAATTAAAAAAGAAACAAAACAGACAAGTTCTTATAATGAATGTAAACTGACTGCTTTTACAAAAATTATCAACACTTGATAGGTCCATATTGTATTTAGCTCACACCATTGACTATTGTAAGGATCAAATGAAAATCAGAATACTTGAGCTAAAATTTCTCAGCTCTAAGAAACTTACTGTTTGAGGTTCAAAATAATTTCCCTTGAAAATACACCATAGAAAATACACCACGTGATTTAGAAAGTGAAATAGCAAGTATCAACACAAGTCAGCAATCCAGGAGCAGCTCATATCAACAAGAGTATCAGTTTTAAGAGATTTTGAAAAGATAGACAAATACATCACAAAGTGACCAATTATTTTTCTTTATTAGTGATCTTGCCTCTAGTCTTTCCTTATACTGAAATATAGGATAATTCATTCATAATCAGAAATACTATTAATCGAAATTATGATAGAATTTATGTGCCTCTGTGTCTCTCACTGCCTTGGATATTAAATATATTAGGAACCCAAACTCACAGTTTAGCGTAATTTGAACTCTAAAGTCACATTCCTTTAAGCAGGCATATCTACAAGGTTATATTTCCCAAGCAAATTCATTTGCTTGCCTGTTCAGCACAAAACTATCTATGGGTTGTCAAATCCCTGCACAGGTAAAGGTTGCCTAAGTATCTGCATACCTGTCTGTAAAATTATGTACCCAAACAGGAGAAGTCAAATTTGACGAATTTTCCATTTTCTTTTGAAACAGAACAGAGGGGTTTTGGGGTTTTTGTGTGTGTTTGTGCCTTGCATAATCTCCTACAAACAAAGCTGATGCAAAACATCATCCAAATAGTGGAAATTTCATATTGGGGGCCCATGTGCAGGAGAGACTATGGCCACAAATGATAACCGGTATGGAGTTGAACATGACACATTCATAGTAAAATGCCTGCTTATATATCTTAATTTATTATTTAATTTATTAACTTTGCAGAAAGGAGTCTCAAGAAACATTTGAAAGAAAATGAGATAATGGATTTACAAAACAGTCCAAGGAATATTACCAGTGATTAGACAGAGACTTTGATAATTGGAGCGCACATCATATAAAGATGCAAAGTTAAATAAAAACTCAAGAACAGACACACAGGAATGCAACTTTGTGCTTCTGGTCCACAAAACATCAGTGTGTGCTGGTACTTAATGATTGCAGAACAGCTACAGAAAGGGCTGAATGCCAAAGGACAGCCCCAAGCAAATGACCACTCCAGAATCACCCCACAGTGAGGAAGGTTGAAAGATGCATTAAAGTGCAGAAGTGAGAAGAAATCTAGGAAATGTGCCAACCACAGAAGCCAGCTGGAGATCAAGACAAAGGAGAACTAAGTACATAGTCTAGAACCTGACAGAGGAAAAGAAAAAAAAAAAGAAAATAAATATTAAAAACAGCAAAACCAGTCTCAGTAGAGTAAAGAGACCTAGAGGAGTCTTAAAGAGGCTGTACTTGTCACAGTATGTTTGGGGGAAACTGACAGACTGCAGATGCAGGTGAAGTACAAGAATGTTCAAGGAACAACAGAAATCCAAGATGCATACAGATGTGGTGGTGAGGGAAAAAAGAAAATGGGTTTAAGAGTCAAGGTGCTTACTTTTTTATATGTAACAGTAGCATAAGTACAGGGACAAGTACAGGAATCCTTAGACCCAGCTGTAGTCCACACTTCCCCCACTCATCCATACATTTCATCTATGAAGTATAATGTTGAGATATTTAAGTGACTAAGTAAAACTTTTCAGATATAGCTGGAAAGGACATAATATTCAAATCCAGATGCATTTTTTTTTCCTTTTCATAGATGTGCTTATGTTCAAATCTTGTAATCTGGATGCTTAAAACTGTCCTTCAAGATGAGGTGTTCCAACCCTCCATTCCCATTAATGACTGCATTGCTCAGCTCTAAAGGGTAATACAGTGACTGTAACAGGTAATAGAGCAAAGGAAATGAAGCACACAGGACAGGAACACCACTCTTGGTGCATAGGTCAGCACTTACAAGCAGGCAACAATGTTACCAGTCTTCAACACAGATAATCACCCCCAAAAGCTGATTACACAACAGGGAACAGTATCTACTTACTCCAGTCCTATGTGTGTAATACAAACCAGGGACTGAAATTGTATTTTACTTATTCTTGTGAACCTCTAAAACACAAGCAGCCAAACAGGTTTGTTGACCAGAATCTCAATATCTCTGAATTGAAAGCATACCAACAAGACAGAGAGAGGCCTTTGCTTTAAATTCAGCATGTATTAACCTACTATGTAGCTCATCAGGACTATTTTAACAGTAAAATTCACGAATGTAAACAGATGACCTACTCATGCTCACATACAGTCCTGCACAAGACAAAGACATCCTGCCAGTACAGTTCAGCCTACCAGAACCACTTGTATGACTGGCTTTTCTCCCACCATGGCCAGCAGAAGTTAAATCCTTAAGCATGATTTCCAAAGACTGTAAGAACTACAAATCTCTAAGATTTTAATAACTAAATAAGCTCCTCTGAACTTGGAATAAGAACTTGTAGAAGCATTTTAATTGCCTAGAAACACTAGCTGCAGCTTAGGCCATTTTTAATACAGATTTTTCAATCAGGGCAATTAGCTACATAAAAGTTACATACTTTATTGCTGCAAAATACAGTGCTCATGTTCAAAATAGCAGAAATAGTTTTGGATTACTGTAGTCCTTGATTCATTGAGACACCAATTTTAACCCAAGCAATAGGTCCCTATGCTCAGGTACGTGGTACTTCCATTCCTTCTGTGGAATGGGTGGGTGCCAATAAACTTGGTATCTCTCCTCAGTTTGAAAGCTTCGAGGAGTGGATAAGGATTAATGTAGTAGAACCCTACTGATTCTTGTTGGAGCCAGAAAATCAAAAAAGATGCAGGAGCTACCTGAAGAGTCCCCAGTGCAATGTCAGTGCACTTGCCACAACCCACATATGAACTGAATGGAAGATGCTAACTTCACTGTTCCAAATAGCAACACTTCATTTCCCCAGCACTGTCAAGGTCTCACAGGCAAAAAGAAACAGCAATGGCACTAAGGGGGGCTGTGCCTCCAGAGAGGGGATAGGGCAGCCGAGGAAGTCCCTGAGATAGATCAGAGTGCCACAAATTGAGCTGCTATGGGCGAAGCAGGGGAAAGCAGTGAAGCGACAACCGAGTCCCTGGAATACAGAACAACCACAAACATACAGCAAGAAAGGGTGGCCAAGGGCTTTGGAAAATGTCCTGGAGTGAGCAGCTGCTACTCTGTAGAAGAACACAGGCATCAAGAAGTGGTAACTACTGACTAAAGGTATCTTGCATTTACTGTGCTGTTCCCAGGTGACGAGGGGAAAACAATTAAATATTTTAATTTACAAAATTTAAAATTGTCTTAAACAATGCATTTACTTTATTTTAATATTATAATTACTATTACTGTGTCCTGACAGCTAGACAGATTCATATCTGCATCCATTTAGACCACTGCCTAGAAAGTATGCTTCTAGTGAACTAGATAAGAAACATTACCACTCAGATCAATAACTGAAAAGGATATGGTACAAGAAAGCCTATCTGGTGTAAGTGGAACAAAATACAAAAGGTGATATGGGAAAAGCAGGCAAGGACATCCATAATTTACAGTTGTCAAGGATTTGCAAATCAGTAACTATATCACTAAATTATTACATTAAGCCTTATAGCAGTTGTATTGATGTATCTGTCCCCTCCATATTTTTATTGTTTGATTGGCATTTCTTCACATGACAATGATTTATTCTATAACTGAATGAATGACAAAACCAAAACACATAGTAATCAGATAAATATTGGTTGTACAGGGTTAAATTCCACATCGCAGAATGCAGATTTCCTACTCCTGATGCATGATAAAAAAAATAGAAGTTACATTTTCAATTATCAAATTGAATAGTTTGCTGTTCAGAAGAGTTAACTTTCTTTATAAATGAAGTAGATTGAGCATATCAGGTGTCAGCTGGATACCCATTCATCTTGGGCTTACATTCATCAATGGCTTACATTAACACAACATTAACACAAAAGTGTTCTTTAAACACTGTGACAGTCTCTGCTCTCACAACAAGACGTAAGATTGCAATTTGTTAGCAATCAGTCAAATTTTATGGAATTTTAAACCAAATCACATCATCTTGAGAGGGTTTTACAAACAAAAGGCCCAATAATGCACCATGTAAGTGTATAATTCAATGACAGTTTGAGAAGCAATGTGATTTCCAGAAATAAGTAAGAAAACATAGTAGTTCAAGATCCCCATTACGAAAACACAGGTGAAACAGTGTTTCAGCCTGGCATCAGTTTTGTGCCTGTCTGACACTGCTGGGCTGCATCTGGGAAGAGGCGTGGACTGGCTGCAAACCAGAGGGCAGGAAAAGGGGCTGCTGGCGGAAGGTGGGTGGAAGTTGTAAGACAAGGTGAGCAAGGAGAATCACACAGTCCACTGTTGCTACACAAAAGGAGACATGCCAGAGCACCAATCCAGTTCTACTGTGCACGTAAGAGGCTGCCCTACTTTTCCAATTTACTTGTCATTAACAATAATAAAAAAAAAGTCCACAGTGAAGCGGTAAAGAGCTTGCTATGCTGAGGAGAACAGAACACTGGTTCTGTCTTCCCACACATCTTCAGTTTCTTAATGGGAAAAGGGATGGCTCCAGACAGACTGAACATTAATCATCTGGATTCTTTTGTTTAAATTGTACGTGGAGAGAAACTGTAAATAACAACGTGACCCTTAACACAGATTCGTGTCCATCTCTTCTTTATTGGTATATAAATCTTTCCTGAGCAGCTGAAAGGCCAGCTCATCTTTAGCACTACATTAAAGAAAGAACTCTACCACGTACACACAGCATGACTAAGCTACACCAGCTGCCCACTAAACTGAGGAAAAGTCCACCCTGAGCTGTAGCATACAGTGCCTAAAAACTCCAGTCATAGATTAGCTATTTTTGCATGAAGCTGACGAGTTCAGGGCATACTTGCTTCACTGATCAAAATGTCTTCATTTTAAAAGCAATATGGTTGCTTGTGAATGTCATGATAAGTTGCAGAACTGCATGAATAATGCAGCAAGGACACAGGTTATCATGTTCTTCTCACAGTAGTAACTGGAGGTTAAAGACCATTTAATAGCAACTACACTTAAATTCTCAGATAAAGTGGCCTATAGGAAGTTTAGTCTTCCCTCCATGACAGCTCAATGGTCTGTTTGCAGATGCAAACATCTGCCTCAGTAAATAGGCTTTTGACAATTTTGGTTTTGTAAATTTAAGTGTCACTCCCTATATGGTTTGACTGAGAGATTTTAAACAATTAATTTCTGCAGCAGTTACACTTATTTCTCTTCTATACTGCAGCATCTTATAATATGAAGCACATGGCAACAACTGCCTGGTGTGCATGTCCAGGTTCTGTGCTCATTTCTAACACCACCAAACGCCCAGAGAGCTAAACTTCAGCAAAAAACAAGTGTACCCAAGTGGTCCCACACTTATTAGGCACGAGCTTTGATAGGTTAAGTATAGGCTTTCAATCTACACACAACTCAGGAGGGAGAACAAAGATGATTCCATAAACAAAGACTTTTGGATTTATTTCACTTATTAACCACATGGAAAGCAGAATCCACATCACTTGTATCTTTGAAGAAAAGCTTTATGCTTAAACCTCTCCTCACATTCCAACAGTGCTAAAATGACACACTGCAGCAAGACTGAACACCATTTGCAGGTTTCCAAGGACATAATTCGATGGGTTTCTAGGCGCATTGTCCCAAGATTGTATTAAAATAAAAATACACATTTTTATAAAGGAGATTAATTTAACACAGACTTTCAATTAAGACTCTTATCACAATGAAAACCTTATAATAACAACAAAACCCTGCTTTTTAGGGGGTGCAAAGGGAAGCCAGAAAGCCAGACTCAAGCAGAAGCTGTCTCTTTAGCTAGCAATGAATCCATAGGCCTATGCAGGAAAACACCTTGCTGAGTTATTTCATCCAGACTTAACAAAAACGAACTTAACCTGCAGGGGGAAGAATTGCTTAGGGGGATGACTACAACTATGTTTCACACATCCTGCAAGTGGCCTTTGCTTATTCCATTACACCACAAGTTTTACAGCAAGTAGAATCTTTACCACCGACATATGGCAAATAATGACGCAACACAACATCTTTACATCCCAGGACCCCTCCTAGTAATGAGGACTCAGATTGCCACCACTGAACATGACCATCTTCTCCACGGACATCATTGATTAGATACTGGACAGCCAAAGTTTAGTTGTTATAATGTATTTCTGGCCTAACTTATATGCTAACACCTAGAACTTTCCTTACTTAATTAAAACCAAAAATCACACTAAATCTTAGTTCAAGACAAAAAGAGTTTGAGCACTGTCTGAAATAGGGACACTTTACTCATTTAAGCCTCTCAGTAAGCACAAGGTCAATTTACTTTTTCAACACAGACACATGCACAAACATAAGCTCACTATCTCCAAATAAGAAAAAAAAAAGACTGTTATGAATGTCAGAACAACCCATGCACTCTACCCAAGTTTCAGCGTATAAAAGTTTTGACAATATGTGGAGTCTAAGTCCTAAGAACACAATTTTAAATAAAATGGAAGTTTAACTGTTCTATATCAAGGCTTGCTTAGTTTTTTTTTTGCAGCTTGGCCAAAAAGGCAGAAAAAAAATTAATGCACAGCAAGTAATGGAAGCAAAGCACCGTGATTCTAACCACTGAGCCACAAACCAAACAGGGAGTCATGAGAAAAGTCACTTGGCAGTAACAGTCGTTCTTCAAATAGAAAATTATCAAGAGTTTGTTTTGGGTTTTTTTTCCTCCTCCAGGCATAGCAGACAAAGTTATTCAATTCTAAGATGTCACTGCCATTAAAAATGATTGATCGTTGTGATGACTAATTAGCATTTGGTAGGAAAGGTTCTTGACTTCTAAAAGTCGAGAGTATCAGTCTCTGACAAGCACACAGTAGTCAAAATGTTGTCTTTTGAAACAGAGGGTTTCTCTTTTGAAATAGTGGTTTCTCAAGGAAGGTACTATAGTTCATGTTCTAAGTCCGGATCCCCCTTGTCCTCTACAAAGAGGATCACAAAGTTCCCATCAATCATAAAGAACCAGTCAAATTTTCCTCAGTTTAATTAGCGGTGTCACTCTAACCACAGAAAGTAACTGTAAAAACACAGAAAGAAAACAAATCCATGATTACCATCTTAGTAGTTTGTGGATATCGGGCATGGCTCTTTTCTCCAACAAGCCTTTGCCATTAAAAAAGTCAAAGAAATGAGAAGGAAGGTATAAGCTTACTGGAGTCTCAGCTTTCATCTGGGCCCGCAACTTCGCTCTCATTTCTTTCTCATTGAAATTGGCACTTCTTTTTACATAGACTCCTCCATGCTATCAGAGAGAAAAAAAAAGAAAAACATTAAATATTTTAGTTTAATGTAGAATAGCTGACAGAAGAACAAACAAGAGACAATGACGAGTCACCTTCACGACTCACACTGCAAATTGCCCACAAGACATTTTCTCCTATCATGAAAACACGTGAAACTAATTTTACATTTGCATATAATTTAGCTCATAAAATCTGTTTAAATAAAAATCAGATATAAAATACCCCCAATGCATAAGACTTTTTAAGTGTCTTGTTTAAAGGTGTTAAATAATTAACTAGAAGACAGCATTAGAAGTGACCCCAGGGTATTTAATCCCGACAACGCTGACATGCAGCTTCATTTGTGTATCAAGGGAAAATCACAGGACTGAAGTTACTCACATTCAAGTACTTACAGGTCAATGCTTCCAATTTTATGTGCCCGCTCTTAAACAGTAACTAATGCAAATACTGGGAATGCAAGTATCATACTTCTACATACAAAATTTATGAATAGCACAAAAGTAACTAGCGTAGATCTTGAAAACCTCCATGTACTTCACTAGAGAATCAAACTTCTAATAAAGAAGTTATATATCAAGATAATAACTGAATGAGTAAAGCAAAATCTTTAGAAGACAAAGAATTTTATAGACGCATTTTTACTGAAAACTATTATTAAAAGTTAAACTACGCCCTAGAAGAGATTCATTTTATAACTTGTTGCACATAAGTTATTACAAAACTTCAGTAAAAGGACTATGGCAAAGTACACACAAAGAGAAATTTGCCCTACCATTTCCCTTCCATCAGGTTGTTTTATCTACAGAGAAAGAGGATGTAAACAAACATGCACCACCTATGAACTACTGACACAACGAAGTCTGGAAAAAACAAAATCAGCTTCCAAAGAACAGAATTTCAGGTTTAAGGTACATTGTTTTCATGGGTTTTCTAACTGACTCCATAACTTGGTAATACTCTTTTCTATTCACCATGACTATTGGTATCAGGATTTGTCAGACAACTTCTGTCCATTTATGGTTTTACATGCCCTTAACAGAAAGGTGACAGTAAGATTAAAACTACTAAGAGCTGAGCGTCACTCAAATACCTGATCTCATGAAAAGATACAGTACATTGTAGAAACAGGGGTGGCGGCTGTGTGCAGAGTTGTGTCCATGGCATGGACAGGAATAAAATTTGAGGGGTTAAGAGGAGGCAGGCAGAAGAGGTGGTCATGCAAAGTGCTTTCAGCCTTTGCTTTTCATGGTGTGGAAAGATGGCTGTTTAGCTAGTGGTGTTTGATGTGACTTTTGAGTTGTTCTTCAAAAGCTGCAGTGAAAGGGAACAGAAAGCCAATGATGCATTAACTGCATACTAAATATTCTGTCTTAACTTTATCATCTGTGGTTCCCTCCCAAGGTGAAGTAGCCAGCTTTAACACTCAGCTCTGCTGCTTTGACTGGCACAGGACCAAAACCATGAACAGAATTTCCCAGTTCAGTGAGCTTGGCTGTGGCATGGTATCAGGACCATCCCACAAGCAGTTTAAGAGTTCCAGACAGAAAGCAGTATGAACAGAAAAACGTTTCTTCAGCTGTGTAGTAAACAGAGAGCCTCATGTTATCTCCACACTCCACATACGAGACCATTTTTAAGATCTGACACTATTAAAGGGAAACAGAAGTCTTAAGCAGACTGAAGTACAGTTGTATTCTGGCACTCACCACAACCACCCCTTCCAGGAAGGGAAACTCAGTTTGATATCAGAAGAAATTAATCTACTATATAAAATTTCCACGTAATTGATAAGTCATCATTCTCTGTCAGCTCAACTAGGTCAAGCTTTGATCAATGAGAGAAACCTGGAACCAAGGTCTTCCTGTATCATCAAATTACTAATCAGCTGCAGTGAACTGGAAAAATACTGAACCAACTTTTCCTTGTTTGATTTGTCAACTTGGACAAATGAAGTTACTATTGGACTGTTTGGCAGGGGACACCATGACACCAAAGATAGATCTGGTGTTGCACGTCAGGTATTTTAATGCTCAGAAATAGAGTTGCACTTCTCAAGGCAATGAGCACAGGGTCGGGTAATGTAAGAACAGACAAAGTATCACAAGATCAGCGTTCGCTGTGTTCACCCCATCACTATGTCAGGTCCCTGTGGCTCATGGGTACAAAGCTAAAGAGAGGCTAAAACTCAGGAACAACCAAAAGGGTGCACAAGCTGATGCTGGATAACAGAAAAGATAGACATACTTCCTACGTTAAAAAGTCAAGCAAACTGGGGGGTAACAAAAGTACTTTTCAAAATTACACTCCAGCCTCATCAGGGGTAGAAGATAAACAGGAACGAATTGGATGGTATAAGCGAATAGGAGTGATGGGATTAATTGGTAGCAAATGATAGGGGCAAAAAAAAATTTCAGATCCACCCAAAAATAATAAAGACAGTTTTAGGAAAAGAAATCGGTTCTACCTAATAAATCAGACCTGGAACATAATAGGTTATTTTAAGTGTTTCTTTTTTTTCCTTGCTATTAGATAGCTGC
This sequence comes from Ifrita kowaldi, assembly GCA_013398055.1. Classification (NCBI taxonomy): domain Eukaryota; kingdom Metazoa; phylum Chordata; class Aves; order Passeriformes; family Cinclosomatidae; genus Ifrita; species Ifrita kowaldi. Next base: position 38,116 of record VZRS01012632.1, read on the forward strand.
CTCAAAGAAGAATGCTAGTTATGTGATTGTATATATATAGCTCGAATTCCCCAATTTGTATTGCATTTCCTTTTCAGTAAGAGATCAAATATATGAACGTTCTTCAAAACAGATTTCTGGAAGTACTGTTTTTAAGGTTATAATTTTTTTCCAGTGTACTTTAAAAGCCCCTCTCTCAGTCAACAATGGATTGTGTTTACAAATATACTTCCTTTGTGCCTGAATTTCACTCTCCTGGACATCCAGACCGCGTTTATTTCCAAACAGGATGTTTACCTGAGGAAGGGAATATGAATTCCGTAAGCATAGCGTAATTATGTGGCTCTGGAAACTTTTAGTGGAGTGTAAGTGACATCACTGACAGAACATCAACAGGAAGGGCAGGAAGTGTTTCATGTTTTTGCACTGTTTGGTGTGATAAAAACAATAAAAATACCTATTAGCTTGCACTGCAGGCCTTCTGCATCCCGTCTCAGTCATTTAAGCATATATGCATCACCACTGCCTGTTAATTGGGTCACTGATTTAAATATATATATATATAAATATATATAATCACCCCTCACTAAATCTTGCAGAAGTTTTATTTTTTGAGGAATTGAAAGCTGAATAGCTTTTATTTAATATATACATGTTTTGATAAAAAATGTAGGTGACAGATTAATTCAGATTATTTTCCACAGGAACCTCCTTTTAACGGTCAATATACCGGTCAGGAAACTGAGCACCGGATATTCCACATAGCAAAAGTAATTTTCCAAAATCTTGAAAAAAATAATTTCTGGACACCTAGTGATAGTGGATGGAATATATATCCTGTTTGTATTTTAATTAAAGCAGACTTAAATCACCACCATTGTAACGACTAAAGGCAAGGAAAAAAAGCAAAATATTTCCATGCAGCAGATCAGTCACTTTGGTGGACAAAAAATGTAGAGAAGCACTAGGGACAAGCATTAGACAACTGAGAATTCTGTTTTTTCCTAATGCATACCCTTAGTGAGGTGTGACAGGGTCTGACAGTTTGTAGTTATTTAGGGGACTGGGACAGCAAACTCATCAATTAAAGAAATTGTGAACCGTTTTCTCATTTTCTCTGCAGCATATACTTCTTAACTGCACTTCTTACTTATAAACACACCAATTTTAGCAGAAACAATGTCAGCCACCCATGCTCCAGCCTAGATCTATAGCCTACTCACTAAGGTACACATCCAGAAGACAACAAAGATTTCCAACCATCAAGTTGAAGACACTGGATGGGCTGCAAAGATGAGGGAAAGAGAAAATCCTCCTATTTGGACACACACCTGTAGTTGCCTACTCTTCATATACTCTTTTACAAGCTAATACATAGTTCCAATCATACCCAGCATAATATTTCTCTTTCTCTCAATGTTCTCCACCTTCTTGCCCTCTTGGACAGGGCTGAGAGTCAATTCAATCAAACTGTCTAATTCTATTAGAAGTATCTTCCTAAGCGTGTGCATGTTTGGTTTTTGTTTGTTTGTTTGTTTGGGGTTTTCCATGTTTTGGTTGGGGTTTTTTTGTTTTTTTGGTTTTTTTTTCTTTGCCTGGGCAGTGGGGTGAGGAACAGAAATCAGATTAAAGTTCAGAGAACGCATTAAGACCAAACGGAGAAGACAAAGGAGAGAAGTCTTACTGAATAAGCACTTTGGAACCACTACCCAAAACTCTACCCATTTCTGTTCTAATAACTAAGCACCCATTAAACCCTGAGATAAGTACCATGAAGCCATTTCTGCTCACCTAGAAAAAGGCCAGTACTTCCAAGAACATCCACCTCTATATTTTGTTTTACATAGGAATAGTTCTGCTTTCAGAAAAAGTAAAGAACAGACATGATAAATTCCCACAGGATTTTAGGGAAGTAAGCCATCTACACTGCTCTCCATCATTTTAGACTGAAGATCATATCCACTCAGTATGCTGGCTGTTCAGTGACCACGGCCCACTGTTTCTCAGTAATTGTATACATTTGAGGCACATCAGGTTGAGCTCTCAGACTAGAAGGAGCAAAAGGAATATGATGCAGAAAGAGGAGAAAGAAAAAGGTGGGAATACTGTTAAACTCAGATTTTTTCTTAATTGAAGTCCAAAATAACCATCAACACTTCCATGGAGGTGGAATCTACCTTTCCTCCACACTATACTAAGATCCAATTTTTCACTTTCATATTGTGCTAAAACCAAAACAATGGAAAAACAAAGAAGTACCTCAAACCGTAATGCCCATTTACTCCCAATTTGTAGCATGATACACAGCAAAAAAAGTCTGTTTACGCCTTCTGCTAACTGGAGTTTTGGATTGTAAAAAGAACTGTTCTAGAATATTCTGAAATACTGCTAACAGACTCTACAGTTTTAATTCTATCCATAATAAGTATTCATTTATAAAAGTAATCTGGGTCTTTAGTAACTGTCTCTCAACTAAGATACACATCTAACCACACTGAGTGAAACCACTTGCTTTCATGTTCAAGTTATTGAATGCCAGATCAGAACTACATCTTCACAGCCTGCATGGAAAACAGGGGGAAAGTACATCTTACATATTTGACTCACAAACAGCAAGGAAAGGGCAAATGGGCTCACCTGTGAAAAGTACCACCCGTACAGCGGAAGCCATTTTAAGCCATCCTTCAAGACGTAGCGGACGTGCCCGAGCGCATTCTGCCTGATCGCCAGCATGTCCGCGATAATCCAATCAACTGCAACGACAAAAGCCCAAAAGAATCAGTTAAATTAGCTCTTAATTGCCACTGATGAAACAAAAAGTACACGTTGTATGCATAAATGTCATCAAAGGTTTTTGAACCATAAGCTCTTGCTTGTTAGGGCAAGGCTGGAAAGAGACACTGTAAACAGACAAGCAGATTTTTTAAATCTATGAAAGCGTTAAGACAAGCAAAAAAAAATACAAACCTGTACACTGATGATTTGATAAATATATTACATTTTCTTTATTTTTTGGCAAATCCCCGTAGATAATTACCTAAAAAAAAAAAATTAAAAAATATGTGGCATTACTTTATAATTTATTTTTCTTGCATTAGGCAGTGATGAGATCCAATGCAGTAAATGGCTGTTTACCAGGAAAACAGTCAGCAAGTTAGCATCATTAACAAACACCTTATCACTGCTTCAGTACCCACCACACAGACAACTGACTTAACAACAAAGCTGTAAATATTAATTAATGAGTGCTTAAGAAACTTATTCTGTTATTGTGCCTTAGCCCTAGAACTGGATCCATGGAAGGTGACCTTCATCCACAAGCTCCCCACGTTAATATAACTGAAGTTAATGAGGAATCATAGACATGTACAAAATCACCATTTAATTTATACATCTAACGAATAAGACATTTGCTGTCATTCAATCTAAAAGGGTAATTTTTCCTGGATTAGCTCAGGAACAAAATCTCAACCATTTGCCATGATTTTAACCATCAAGAGTGAACAAAAAAGCATGAGGTTGAGGGGTGCCTTTAAATTAGTCTGTGGCTTCCAGACAGCAGGTTTTTTAATATTTTTTTCTCTGTTACATTAAAGACACACTTCAACCTTGTAGTTTCTCACCCCTGAATGGTACTGGTCTACTAGTGAAATAACTTCTGAGAGCGTGACTACAAAACAAGATGCTGATGCTAGAATCCTATTCACCCTTTTAAAATGGATTAATTCTATTATTTTCAAATATAAAATGAGAAATTAATTTATTTTAATTCTGAACTGAAGAGCCAACGCAGCTATTCAACTACCTTTAATAAACATTTTCATTACTTAACAAAGCCTAGTTTTTCTAACCAGTACATTCTAGGTAGGCTTTCACCCTTGCTCTGCCAATGGACATACTCCTTGTTTCTAGAAGTTGGCTGTATCAGACATACACAGAGCTTCGAAATTATTCCATTTACCAAAAAAGCAAAGTGCTATATGGAAGGTTTTCCCACTTATTATCATCACTTCCCTAGTCTGGGCAATACTGGAATTTTATCAGGAAGAACTAACTAACATTCAGATCTGAACTGGTACCCTTCAGTACACCAAGTCTCATATTGATCCTTACTGAAGGTCTCTACCAGCATCTCTGGAAAATCTGCCCATCTCTCAGGTGATCTGTGATACTAGATGGCTAATGCCTCATACTGTTAACTCTAGGCAAAACCCCCACAAAAACACTGTGTGTTTTACATTCATGCTGTTACTTCTTTGAAAATACAACCACACTGTTGATCAAGTTTTGTTTCCAAGTTCGAAATCAGGTATTGGCAAACTGAGACACTCAGTCAATATGTGAACAAGAGATCATTCAGCATACAGTAAAAGAGGATATAACTTGAGTTAATTTTTTCCAAAAGTGAAAACGAAAAGGCATGTACAATAAATTCTAACTAAAAAATATTTGTAACAAGTCAGTTGACAAATATATTTGGAACAGTATCCAAGACATTTGAACAAGATTCTGCTATAGGAGTAGTCTTCTCATCAAAGTACCAGAATTTATAACCTTGCTGCTGACACTAGGTGCCAAACACAGATTAGAGCAAGATAGCAGTCTGAGGGTCAACCTTACAGTTCAGGTGCACAAATTCCTCTGAAATAAATCCTCCTACTCTCATTTATAGAGTTAAAATTTCATTTTCCAAGTGTATGCTTTCCCAGCACTCTTATGCACAAAGTCCATAAATACTGTTTTCTTTAATTTCAAGTTAAGACTCCACTATGCAGTTTCTGGCAAAGACAATTTTAGAGTAAGAGAGAAGGCCCAATACAACAAATCACTAAACCAGAAGGTCCTGAATGTTATTTGAGCTTTTCTAAAATGTAAGAAAAAAAAAAGAACAAGAGGAAAACAAAACCTGCCCTTGACCCCAAGAGCTGCTCCACACAAGAAAGAGGTTTTGAAATATACAATTTATAACTTCAACTTGTAAATATTTCCACTTTAATGTACAAAGTCAAAATCTCAGTGCAATCAGACCCACAATTTAAAGCATTTGCTTCTGACTATTGCATGAGTAAAAAAATACAAAGGATCATTCCCTTAAAAAAAAAAGTACGCCATTGTCTGCCAAATATAACAGTTAATCTGTGTAATTTTTTTATTTCAGTAAGATTGGATCTGGTTCACTTTTTAACCCCAGAGGAACACCCACTCACTGTTCCTGTAAACAACTTCTATGCACAACATTATGGCTTACCCTAAGGTTTAGATGTGTTTACATATAATGGACCAAAATCTTTTATTCGTGATAAAACATATAGCCATACTGTTGTACAGAACTAAAAAACAACAAAAAAAGTCTTATTTATAATTAAGTCTCATTAAACACAAAAAAATGGGCTGTTTTATTTCAAAGCAAAGGTAAGAACAAGAAAATCTGAAAGCTCTATTTTGTTTGCTCAGATGGCTCAGCCTAAGAGGATGCAGCAGTTTTATCTGCAGCATCATCCACTTCAGCACTGCCCATTTCACTGATCTCGAGAAAAGGCTTAGAGAGTTCATCAAAGGCCAGCAAACAGCTATTCACCTTAGACACTCTCAGTTAAGGAACTGAACTACTAACTTACAACTGTTACTACAGCTAGCTAAGAATGGCAACTTCCAGCCTGCAGTCCCAGGAGACACCTACTCCGTGGGCACCCATGCAGCTCTCCTTCTGAGATCAAAGCATTTTTGCTTTATTGGATATCTGAAAATATTCACCATACACAACAGAGGGATAACAGTTAAGAGCTTTGAATCCTACAGAAATGTCCTTTTCCCTTTGAGATGGTGTCTGAAGAATTAACCTGCTTGTGGATAAGCAAGAGAAGAGTCTCCTCAGGTCAAGACTCCAATTTCTGGCCATCTGATGTGTTTAGGTAAACCAGAGCACCTAATGTATACTATAACTGCAGAAGGAAACAGTACAGTACTCTTCTTCATGGTCTCAAGAAAACCTCTGACTCCCTGCTGTTTTTCATGGCTAACTTTGCAGAATTCCTTGCTGCAGAGGCTGTGCAGCCTCTGACTCCTTCTAATTCTGCTGGTGCAGAAGATGTTTGGGGGACACTGTGAATTACAGAATCACAGAATACTCTGAATTGGAAGAGACCCACAAGGATCCTCAAGTCCACCTTTTAAGTGAATGCTCATATGGGGATCGAATGACCTTGGCGCTCAGCACCGTGCTCTAAGGCAGCACTGGAGTGACTCAGCAGGGACAGCAGTGCAGAAACAAGAGTCCACAGCACCCACCTGTATTCAAGCCCCTTTTGAAGCAACCTGAAGGCATCAGAGTGGCTTAAAGATTCCTAGCCCTCCTCAGAAGAGCAGTGCTGCTCCCAGGCTGTGCAGAGCATAGGCACAGGTGGTCTTGCTCCCTGCTGCCAATGCCACGGAAGCAGCGCAGGACATGCTTGCGAGGCAATTTCAATTTCAGCACAAGGTACCTAGTGTTTCACATATTTCATGCATGGCTCTCCAGACACTACAGTATACATATATTCTACCTATCTATCAGTTTAATGAACTGATAAATGCTCTGTCTGCCAAAATGAAGCAAGTGAGGAACCGATTCATTTAGAACAGAATCTGCTATGTTAAAAAAAAAGGCACAATGAAGTCAAGCAAAGAAAACAAGTCAAAAGGAAGAGCAACACAGCAAGCCAAAGTAAGCAGAGATTTGAGGGAAAATGCTCAAAATGCAGATTTACAGTCTAACACTGCAAACATTACTTGTGTACACAACGCTGAAATGTGTGCTTTTAGCCATGTTTTGGTTGCTTCACAGTCCAGTTCACAGTAATGGGTAATACAGTTAGCGTTAATGCGGGCCTTTCACATCTGTTTACACAGCAGCACTGTCAAACTCAATACAGTGAGGTCTCAAATAAAGGAAACTGGATACTGTTAGATCCCTTCTGTGGGAAGGCTGGTACCCAGCTTCCATGGATACCATACCCCAAGCTGTTCACAGGCTCAGTGGCCACAAGACACACCTCAGGGTGTCCTGTCCAGGTGAAGCTTTGATGCATTAGCAGGAGGTTACAAGTAGTTCTGCTGGGAGAATGCACTAATTCAGAGAGAGGCTGATCTAGGCATGCAAATAGGAGCTCCTGGGTGATCTGTTGATACCAGTTTCAGCTTCCCTACCAGACTCTGCTTTTTCCAGCACAACATATTCAACTATGGCTGTGCTAATGTGGTAGGTCACGTAGCAATGTGGAACAGTCCTGCATGGTAGCCACACCTGAATAACCCATAATTTGCACAGGTTTTCACTGAAACAAGGTGGACACTCCTAACTTAGAGTCAAGAATTTTATTTCTTGCTTATGAAATCTTTGCACACGAAAGAAAATTAAATAAATAATTTAATCACATCCTAGCTATGTCAGCTTAGTAAACACTGCCATGGCAAAAAAAACTGGAGGTAAAAGTAATCACACTATCAGAAGATCTGCTTGCAGGTCAACTGGTGATGACATCAAACTCCTAGCAAAGAGATTACCTTAATGTTGTAATTGGATGTGGCTGATAATGGAAGGAGTTAGAAGCTGATCTGCAAGCAGATCTTCTGATAGTGTGACTTCTGCTTCAGCAGTATTAAGGCAACGCAACTGGTTATTGCTGGTAAAAACTGAGGCCATCTCATCTGATGTCTATCAGTCTACCAGCACACTCAGTCTTGATCCCTCAGGCTTCTTAACCCTCCTCCCTTCTCTATTCAAAGACAGCAGGTGTGAATTGAAGAATGATGTTCCCATCTTTGCTGTTACTTCAACAAAACTTATGTTCACTGGAGTACTTTGTGAAAGCAGTGCATTGTGTTCAGGAAAAACGTCAGCTTCAAGCACAAGAAATAGCACCTGGAAAGAAGGATAAAGCCAGGATAACAGGGGAAGAACACTCCTTCCCTCTTCTAGAGAACAAGTCAAGACATCAATACTTAAAAAGGACTATACAGACTTCCTACTCAGCTGTACTATCCTCACAAAATGCACCTCTCTCCACTTCACTATTTCTTCACGATTAATAATTGGGACTGTGTGCTCTTTGGGACAAGAGCAACTCTGTTAGCTGGGCACTACTACAACAATTCTACTAAAATAAATAGTATTCCAGGACATATTTCTCATCTGTTTGTTAAAAACTCTGAATGCAATTTTCTGGTGAAAGGGTGGAGCCCGCACAAACAAACCACCAAAACAACTGCCACATAGCAGCTTCTGAAGTCAATATACACCCTGTGCAAGCTGACCTCTGCAGCATTGCTGCAGGCATCTTCAGCAAAGTTCTTTAAATTCTCTTAGACTAAAAACGTGCCTCATGTCACAAGTCCTTAGAGCTTCCAGAGAAAGTACCGCAGACCACAGAATCTATTTACCCTGTTTGACTAGAAGCAGGCTCAAGACAGGATACAGGTAGGGAATCTGTACTTGGGGCTGACAAATTTCTCAGGTTTTCAGATGTCCTACTATAAGAATTTTAAATGTATATTTTTCTTCACAGAAGATTAAGAAGCACTTTTATTCACACTTAACAGATACAGGTTTCACTTGCCTACAGCATAAGGAATATGAAACAGCAGAAGAGGAAGGACTTTGATGTTTTTAGTTGCATTTTCTCTAGATCTGAAAGAAAAGTGTATAAATTTTCTAAAAATACCTTTAGGATACCCGGCTTTCAGGTAATGATCATACTACTGCCACACATCATAACCTCTTTAGGGATTATCTGCCCAGTACAGAATTGCACAAGTCTGAAGTCTGGTGCTCAGACAACTCTAGCAAGCTCAGCAGCAAACCATAAAATCACAAAGCAATCCATTTTATTGAAGCAGAGTTCATTCAAACATTCTGCAGCTATGTACTTTTCCAGGGTTCAGTGAAGAAAACCATTGCTAAGAGATTAAGCTAGGGGAATGTTAAACAGATATCTATACGTAATGTAATTCAATTTTTTTAAAAATACATTTTTATTTGATTCAACCAGAGAGCACAGAACTTTAGAAAATACACTTACTGCCATTTTATTTCCTTTTCGTAAGAAAGCTATAGTAGCAACCTATATAGATTAAGCAGGACTAAATCATATCATCTGATGTTAAATATGAAGTCTGTACATTCTTACTTTCATATTAGCCTCCAGCCTTATGGTCTAAATTGACAAACTGTTATGAGTCGTTATATTTCATTCAGTGTACTAGATACATGTATAGAAATCATTTAGTTCTGATGCTGTCTGTAAAGGCTTTACAGTTTCTGAGCTGAATTAAAGGTAATTGTCCCCTGTACTCCTTAGCTATCTGATGAATCCTTTAAAAAGTTTTTAAAAAGGCATCTGTATATTTTAAATGTTCCTGCCTTGACAACAGAAAAAAAGGGCAAGATTTATCATTATTTTAATTTTAAGATTCTGGCATCTAAAGTCTGAATAAATCCTATTCAAAGCCCAAATAATTTACAGATCTTTCTCAAATTACTTGCTTTTGATTACAGTGCAGTTCAATGGCATGAACCCACCATTACAATCAGTGACCACCTGGGAAAAATCAAAACTAGACCATCTAACTTTCATCATAAATCACCAGTAATGGATTTTTAAAAAATAACTGCATGTATTTCAGACATATGTGAAAGGAGATTATTTATATGATGAGATTTCAACAAGAGTGTTTTTCTGAACATTTGTTATCTTGGTATTACATAAAACCTGAACATGCCTTCTAGTACAAGAGTGGAAGTAAGTACTCCACCTGTTTCAATAGGAGAAGGTCTCCTTTATAGTCTTTTGCATCTCTGGAGATTTTTTTCATGCAGATTTTTGTAATTTCTTTAGAAGAAGAGCAAAAGCAACCCATACTTATTGTAGCCATTGTTTATTACCCTTCTGTAGTGGAAAATACCTAATGTCCATTTAAGCTCACTCTGGAAATACCCTTTGCCCACCACACCTGAGCCAGAAGCAGGAAACCTTGTGACAGTCTGCAGTTATTTCCTCCAGCCAGAGCTCTCTGTAATAGGAACTTCGCCTCTAAATGCCTAGGACTCCACGGAGGAGTTGTTTGCATCTTTATTTGTAATACTGTTACAAGTGGTTTGTATCAAATACAGACCAAAAACTGCTGTGAAGCTACCAGTGAGTCAACATGAACGAGGATGATTAAGAAACATCTCTAGTCTCTGCTTGTGATTGTGGAATAGGATTTTTGAAAGCTTCTCCACACATCATTATCAGTAAGTATTTAGAATTTAAGCACTCTGGACTTTCACAGTGAGGCAAAGGCATCACTACACAGCACAAGAACATGTAGGGAGGCATCCACAACAATTCTGGCTCCAGAATTGAACACAGTAAACTGACCAGCCTCAAAAATCGCCACATTAAAATCACTCTCATGTGCTCACCACCACAGCATGTGAATGAGCCAGTTCACCTGCAGCTTGCTTGGGACTATGCACTATGTTTGCTTGCTTACTCAAAAAGAAATGTGCATGCCCTCAGATTCCCAAGTAGCCTTAGGAAATGGAACAAAATAAGTCTTCAAGTCAATCCGTTAAGTTCATCAGGAAAAATTACTTCACTATCACAATACAGTTCAAAGCAATCCAAACTAATATTTTTTCATATCTAGTCATAGTTTTTTCATATCTAGTGCTAAAATACAAATTTGACTGAATCATGTATAGCTTATTTTACACTTAAAAATCAAACCAGAATAAATGCTATTTCCTGCTCCCACAGAGGATCTAGATGTAACAGAGAAGATGACAAGCAGTATGTGACAGCAATGAAATGAACAAAAGAAAATAATTACCCTGGCTTTTTATACCAAATCCCTTCATAGGATAAATTCAAACTGACAGAAGATAGATTAAAGAGTATTTTTCCCCTGAGAAGATATGCTTCCTCATAACTGTAATGTCAAAATCCCTGACATCTGAGCCTACTTTATCTAACACAACTAAAACTGAGAAAAAAAGGATATCCCGCCTGCAAGCCTAAGGCAAAAAGTTTGAAATAACTGCACTCAAATGTTTAACTCTGAACAGAATCTTCTCTTAGCAAGAACAGTGTCTGACGGTAGAGTACCAGGAGAAAAAACATCTAAATTAACAATCATCCTTACATAAAGTATCTGGACATATTATGTAAGCAGAAGAAAAGGGCATGGAAGAGCACTGTAAAACTCCACTGCCCAGCACCTACCAAAACAGAGTTAAAGACAAAAAGAGTAAAGTGTATAAAACTCATGCAGGTTAAACAAAAAGTGGTAAATACAACTTTTATTTTCAAATGTAACAAATTATGCAAAGTCAGGATAAATTGTATTGAAAAATGCATATATCAAAAATCTTAAGACATTAAAATAAAGTATATTTATATAGAAAATTTTAAAATCAAACCATGAGATTGCAAAACTTACTGGTCAAATACTTGGAATCAGAATTTGTAAGAGCATTCAAACTTGCCCTTTGATTCCTCAG
>VZRS01012632.1:55703-70679 GCA_013398055.1 Ifrita kowaldi
GTTCACACACGGCCCCGCAGCCCCGCCGCCAGCATCGCCCGCCGCGCCGGGCACACCCGCCAGGCGGCCGCGAAGCAACAGCGGCGGCGGCGACCGCGGCCGGGAGGGACGGGGAGAAAGAGAGCGGCAGGAGCGGACACCGGCTCACGGCTCCTCCGGCGCCACCGCCACCACCATCTTGCCCGGCGGAGGCGGAGCCGCGCCGCAGGAAGGCGGCCCCACGGCCGCGGCGCTTCCGGGGGGAGGGAGGGGCCGCGCTGGCGCCCGGCCTGGCTGGGATCGGGTCTGCGAGCGGCTGTGCTGTGGCACCGGCTCTGTCCGCGTCTTCAGCCATGTCCCTGTCCCTGTCCTCGTCCCCATCACTTCCCAGCAAGAAGCGCCTGCAGCGCGGGCCGGGCTGCTCGACTCCGTGCAAAACGAGGCACACGCTTTTATAACTGATGAGCTTAGTTTGTATTAATTGTAACCTAGGACAGGTCAGAAGAAAATTTACTCCTTTTTCCTGGCCGTCCCCCGCCTCGCACTTTCGGCCTATGAGTCCAAAGTGGAGCAGTTCTCCCTTTGCCAGCTCCAGGCACAGAGATGCTCAGGGTTTAGGAGACATTTCACGTGCCCAGCTTGCGCTTGGACGCGTTCTCCCACAAGCAGGCAGCTGCCTGCCTCTCGTCCTCTCTTCTCCGACCCGCAGTCTCTGCCCCCCAGTACTCTGGTGGCAGCAGAAGCCAGAGGCACCATCTGAAGGAAATGCAAGAGGTCTTGCAGAAAACAGTCTAATAACCTTCCCAGAAGAAATTTCTTACTAAGCTCTAGGCTGTAGTGAATGAAGTATTTATTCCTTGTCTTTAGAAAGCTTGAATCTATCCTGAACCTTGTGGAGATCTCATTGTTTTGAAATGAGTGGATGTGCAATACCTTCTGCTAAGATCTGTGTCCTTTGCCAGGTTTTAACTGGGACAAGCTTTGTCCTTTGCTGTTGACCTCGTGCTAGCTGGTTTTTAGTGTGTGTTGAAAATGGCATCTTTCAGGTCATTAGTCTTAGGTATAAAAAGACGTGTCTTTACCAGTTTTAGAATGTTTCCTTTTTATTCCTTTGAATGTTTTTCCCCTGTGTTACGAAGACTGCCTGTATTTTCTTTGCTGTATTTTACATTTCATGTTTTCCTTTTGTGTTGCATTCTTTGAATTTTATTTTTTCCTTCCAGTTTATGCTTTTTCAGCATTCTTAATGTTTTACCATCCCATACCACACACACATGCCCATGTTCACACACTTTGTTTCTCCTTTTCATAATTGCATATTTTCTACAGATTCTTTTAATATATTTCCTCTCTTTGTGAAGTATGTGTTATCAAATGTATAGATACCATTTTAGTTATGTAAGAAGTAGAGAGTCCATGTACTTTGGCTTAGGGCTTAATTTACTACTATAATTATATCAGTATGATACCGTAATATGGGGTTGTAATGTTTGCAACTGAATGAAACTCAAACTTTTCCATTCAAGAAACAAATACACCACAGTGATGAGATCTGGGACGCTGTCACCAAGTCCTTGCTTTTTTTGATTCATAGATGCTTTTTATCGTAGATCCCTCTAAATTGTGCCACAGGAATTTGAATACTGGTCTTTCACATTGTAGATGGCAGAGGCAAAATAAGAAAAATGTTCTGATATTCCCTATAATTTGTCATTTCTAGTCTTTTGAAAGCATAGGCCCCAACTATACTTCCTTTAACCAAATTGCTTCCTGGGCATTTTACTTTCAGCTGGAAGAAGAAAAATCACCCAATTTAGGGTGATTAGTACTCCATTTTGGATATTAAGACTTCAAACCTGTTAAGGTTTTATTTTCTTCTTGACATTTGAAAGAATAAACAAGCCTGAAATGTTGGGGGAAAAGCATTGGTGAGCCATATGTAACGTGCTCAGTCTGTTTTGTGTGAACATAATTATTTGGTATGAACCTGAGTATTCTAGTGTTAGGTTATTCTGCTGCTGGTTGCCACACCTAAAGTGGCCAAGCTCACCAAGCTCTGGAAAAAATATCAGATGTTAATCTGATAGTGAAAAATACCAGTAACTGCCTCTAGAAGGAACCACAAACTGCATTGCTAAGCACCAACTCTGAACGTTAAGGGAGTTTCCCATTCTGCTGCTCATAAAACCATGTTTCACAATTCCATCACCCACTCACTGCAATTGTCAATAGACTAAGCAAAGCCAGATAACATTAGATACAAATCAAACTCCCTTGAGCTTTAAAATTTAAACCTTTACAGATGGTCTTAGCTTCAACGATATCCTGAAAGATGATTTATTGGTATCAGTTCTGTTGGTAAATGTTGAGAAACAAGACACAGATATTAAAGCCAAAGATCTAGACCCAAATAAGGATTGAAGCACCTGAATTCAAGGACTTTGATTGGGAGCTTAGGCTTGTTATGCAGTGCATGTCATACGGAGAGCTAAGCAGTGCATGATAGGATCCATGGCCATCATTAGTCTGTGCAGGAAGTTGATTACAGTTAGCAGACTCAATATGTATTTGTGTAGGGCCAGTAAACTGAACCACTGGGGACAGCATTGTGGCCTAAGTATGTTCTTACAAGTTCTCATTCTGTGTTTCAGAAGCACATGTGTCTGCTTGAGATCCACAACCCACAGATCTCTCTCAAAGTTTGGTAACACGCTTTGTAAAACGTGGCTAGAGAAGATACCAACAGACTTCAGAGGACTGGATTAGACATGGATTCAGTTTGTTGAGGGTGTCAAACTCATACCTCCCATCACTGAGGTAGGTGACCTGCAGGGTAAGAGTAATGAACGTCTCTCGTGTTGAAGGTGCATTTTTGTAGCAATTGTTTAATGTAACATAAAAAAATAATTAGCTTAGATTACAGTTAGACTAGTTTAGACAAGTAGACTTGTTTAGATTACAGGTCCTCTAGATGTGTGCCTTTTTTCTAACAATGGCCATGACCTTCTGCATCTCTCTGCATTTGTTCAAGGAAATGAAGGCTTCCTTGAATCCTGCAATCCTCTGCAACCTCAAGTGAGAAATTTGGTAGTTTCTGTCTATCCCTGACTCTGTCCTTGCAGGGCTCCTTCTTGTTCCTCTGTCCCATTGGACTCCTTGTCTGCCCTCACGCAGAGCATAAGGCTGCACAACATCTGACTGGTTCGCCTCAGTAACGTGTCTACATGCCTGTGCTCTGCTCATTCCATTCCTTACCCTCAGGTCTTGCCCAGAAAGGATGTCTCTTATCACCAGACAAGGAGGAATCACAGTGGGCCAGCTTGTGTTCTGAGCTAGTTCTTGAGGATTTTTCCTGGGTGGCAGTGGCCAGGGTTGTGTTTGTGGTGTGATTTACACAGTCTTCTGCATCATGCCCTTGCAGTGATAGGGAAACTGAAGTTCAGCTGTACACTAATTGAGGCCTTCCTGGCTCCCAGGAAATGCCTTCTTAAGGATTTGGTTGTACTTTTTGCCACTACAAGTCAGTAAAAATGGCAGACACAGAAGAAGTAAAGGTGGGGCAAACTTCTCCCAAGCTCTCCCAGCCTTGTCCAAATCCCCCTTTGTGGTTCAGGGTCTGGAGCCAGGTCTAATTCATCAACAGATTTATCCTACATGTGTCTAGCCATTCTTCCCTTTACCCATATTGGTTTTTACCATTTTTTTCACAGCAGTCTGTGACAAGCAGTAGAATCTCCTTTTGTTTTGAACCTGCCTCATTGTAATTTCATTTTATGTGCCTGAGAGCTTGTATTGAAAGAGACAGAAACCTCCTTTCCACTCCCTTATTTGTGCCACTCATGATTTTTAAAGATCTCCATAACATCCCCTTTAGGCGATCTGTTTTCATACTGAATTTTACTCAGTTTTGCCCCACGTTAAAGCTGTTCTTGCAAGCGTCTGTCTTGGAAGCATAGGCAGGATTACTCATGGCATTTGCTAATTTTTAGAGTTTCATTTTGCGAGTCATTCTTCTTTTACAAAAATAAATCCCAAATCTTCATGTGAGGTATTAATGTTCACTCATAAGACTTATCCATAAAAATAACTTGCAGAATCTCTGATACAGGTCTAGTATAATGTGTCATCATTTAATAAACCAAACTAGTCAATGAGGAGAAGCACATTTTTTCCAGTGGTTCTTAAACATATCTGCTGACAGCAGAGATAAGGTGATTTTCAAGACTCTGCAGATTGTGGAGGAAACAAAGTTTTAAGGAACATAGACTCTTTTGCATCAAGCTGAATCACTATCATCTTTCATCTCCCTCAAAGTTTTCTCTTTCCTCTGTTTCCAGTCTTCACCCACCGAACTCTCAGTCTCCCTTCCAAAATACATCCTTTGGTTCTCAGCTCTGTCTCTACATATTTTTTTCCAATCTCCTTCCCAGGCAAACCTAGCTAATTCTACTCCCATGACTCTGTGCATCCCATTCACATTTCTCACACAATGTCCATCTCTTTTTTTTCCTAGTGAATCCTGGTTTGCTCTTAATTTCCCCTGAGAGTTCCTAATCCTGTTATCCACTCTTCTTTATGTCAAATTCTCTTTGCCAGAGCAATTCTAATTTTTACTTCCTGCCTACTTGGTCACAGTCCAGTCTTTCCTCAACAATTCTCAGCCACGGCTTCACCCTAGACCAGCAGTTCTGGCTTGGCCTTTTCCCCCTCATTTGGTCAAGCTCTCAGTCCCTTTGTATGTAACTTGGGTGGCCTCTGCCTCTGTGGCACTTGGGTGCAGGCAGGGACAGCACTGAGAGAGTGGCAGAAATAAGGTATTGTGGCCCTCCAGCTGGTCCTTGGATGGCCTGAAGGGGTCAAAGCATGCTGTCTCTCAGGAAGGACAGCATCCATACAGCCTGTTCAGTGAGCCAGGATTTGTGCATTTTAGCTGGTAAACTTGGGTTCCGTATTATGCAGTTATAAACAGATTTATCAGAGGTTTGTGACTTTGCCAAATTTGAGCCAATTTTCACAGAAGGAGCAGAAGTCTTGTCCATAGCTCAAATGCTACTCGTGACCTTCCCAAACAAATCCCCGCTCTAAAGCCAAAAGTAGTAAAAATTAAAAGGGTTATGAGCAGCATAGCAGAATAGCAGATTTGTCATAGCTATATTCCCTAAAAGAATGCAGTTTAGGAAATTTCAACCCTTAATTTTAAAATAAGCAAAGACAAGACAACAAAGAAAAGCTCTTCGAAATTTGAAAGTAAAATCTACTAATAAAAACTGGCTTTGATACCAGGTGATGCTGCAGTCCTTCCCTACAATTAGGGCTGTGATCACAGTGGAAACACAGCTGAAGGATGAGTTAATATTTACATAGAGAAGCCTGAAAAACCTGGGATCATGAAAGACCTGGGAAGAGAATGAATGTGATGTGCCTAGATACAGATGTAGCTGCTTGTGTTTAGCAGAACTAGGAAGACCAGTTGAACTGTATATATGAGTGTTTAGGGAAGAGTTAGTTATCTCCTTCCATCTAAAGGTTTTGTTCTATATTACCCCCAACCACCTACGAGAGTTTTAGTCATAGTAAACCAGCATTTTTGCATGGACAGTGTGGCTTCAGTATAAGAAGACTGTGGCACAGGAGTATTTTGCTGTAGGAATTTACACCATTGCTGCAAGGTTGCCTGAGTCTGGCTGTGTCTTATCTGTATACCTTGTCCACGAAAGAAACAGGTAGGCTTGCTCCTAAAGTTCTGCAGCTTTAGGAACACTGGGCTCAAGATACAGGCTTCCCATCTGCTGTTGTACAAGTTATTTTGGTTTCCCATTTATAAAATTAAGTAATACTTATCTCACAAGGTCATTGTAATGGCAAATTAAGTTTAGAGTAAAGAGACTCTTGTGATCAAGGGATGACATGAAATCTAAGTTTGCCTCCGGACTGCAGACTTGACATTATATCTGTGCTTCAGCCCCCTTGGTGTAAAATAAGGATAATATTTCCTCCCCACACCCTTTGTTTGTTTAGATTGTCAGTAGAGCTGGTTGGAAAAATTCTGACATGTTTTTAATTGAGCATTTGCTGACTCATCAAAATCTAGTGTTTCAATGAGAACCCTACTCAGCTTCCTGACAGCTTGCTGACCTGGATCCTTGGCAGAGATCTGGGAAGTGCTGGGAGCTGTGGCTCTCAGGGCTTCCAGGCTCGTTCTTCCTTGATAGCTGGAGCTCTCAGTGTCCACAGCTGTGGGACTGCTGGCCGCGCAGGGACTCCCATTGCTCACGGCTCTGGGGCAGTCCACCTCCAGCTCCCTGGAGTTGCACTTTCACACCTTTTTTTTCTAAATAGGGGATTGTTCCCAACAGAAGGACATTATATTATGAAGTAACAGAATTTTTTGCAAAACAAAGTTATCCTTCTCTATTGAACTTCTCAGAGCAGGACCGTTTTGCTTTAATGCTGGTAAGTTGCACAAGACAAACAGAAGTACAGCCCTCTGCTTAAAAAGCAATAAACTATGTAGGAAGAAGAGTGGCACAGCAGTTAGTTAGTCCTTTTGCTGCCTCCCACAATAATTTTGTCACAGTTTCTAGTCTCAGAACACTGGAGATAGTGCTCACACCATTTGCCTACAGATGAGACACTGATATAAGAGCACAGCTGGAAGTAGTAGGCTGATTTTCACTCTACCTACTCCTTCTTCCTGTAAAGAGTAGGTGATACCCTTACCCTGTAAAGGGAAGGTGGTGTCCTTACCTGACATTGTAACACCAAGGAAAAAGGGTATTAATGCTTGTATAATATATCCTGCATCAGCAAAACTAGTCCCTGTTCACCTCCAAAGGAATAATCTGAGACATAAAGCAGTCAATGACTTCATAGAAGATTCACACATGCAAAGTCACAATTCTGTGTGTGTTAACCTGTAATTTCTGAATGAATAGATGTAACAGGATAGAGGGTTGCCCACTCCTTGGCTATAGGCCATTTTTATCCCTGTATCCTGCAAAGAACTACTCAGGGAAATAAAAATAAAATACACTGATATATTAATGAAACATCCATCTCAATACCTAAAGACACTGATGGTGAAATTGCCAAGCCTAAAATGCCTGTTGGTGACTTTGGCAATGACTTTCTGTCTTGAGACAAAAGCATAGAAATGCAAAATGACACATTTCAAGAGATTAACAACTTCAAGCCCCTTGCATTAAGAAAAGCTAAGAATAGTTATTTCATGTTTTACAAACGCTTTTGCTTAGAGAGATAAGAACCAAGCAGCCATAAAGGGAGAATCAAAATGATAAACCAGGTGTTAACACCCAAGACCAGTGGATCAAAGGAACAACCCCAGCACCACTAGTATTCTACCTGAGTAAACTTTTTGAAAGTAATAATATGTAAAAAAAAAAAAAGAAAATAAAGAGGAATATTGTTGTCTCAAAGGTGGCTGCAGTATCCTAAGGAAGGACAATCTCCCTATACCCTGCGGTCTGTAAAAGTGAGGACATAATATGCTGTAGATTTACTCTTTGTGAGATACATCTAGCTCCTCTCTGCAGACATAATCATTCTGTTCAGAGGTCTGGAGAAGAGAAGTTAGAAACAGAGAGATGGGAATCAGCATCAGAGGCTGCAGGAATTATGTTCTTTCTCCAAAGGGGCCTGCAGGGAGATGTCGCACTGGTACAATGGAGATTGCTAATATAATCCAGAGTAAATGCAAGTTATCCGGTTCTGCCTTGGGCAATATGAAATGTATTCATTTCCCATTAACCTACTTGAAATGCCGGAATGGAGGAATTTATTGACTTTTTAAATTACTGTTCATCTACCAGGAGTGCTTTCATGGTCTACTGAGGACAGGCAGAATGTGCCGTGTGGATGAAGAAAACAGATAACATTGATTCTGCATCTTACAAGGTTTTAAGTATATCAATACATGGTCAATACATGCTATATTTAGGAAGAGTATTCTGGGTAGTCTTTCAGTCTGACTTCACAGGACTTAAAAGTCTATTTTTGATGGAAAAAAATTACTGAAGAGACTAAAATTGCTGTAAAAAAGGACAAAATGCAAATTGCATTTTAATATTCTTTAGTAAGGTAACTGAAAAATTGTAGTAAGAGTTATCATCTTCACAAGAGGACTCGATACAGTGCCAAATGGAAAATTAAAGTGGAGAACCTGGAGATCAGCATTAGAACTGTAGGCAAGGTGAGGAACTAGCTGAAGAGAAAAGAGAACTACTGTGAAATCAGAGTTCCCCAAAGACTGGTCTTGAGCCTGATACTCTTAAATGTTTTCTGCAATGACTTTGCCACAAAAAGTAGATGCGTGCTATTGTTCTTTTTCAGTGGCGCAAAGCTGGGTAGCTGGTGAGGACAGAGGAGGTAGAAACACCGGACAGTAATGGCAGTGGCCCATTAGACTAGTGCCTGGGGTGTGCTGGTTCATGTGCAGACACAGTGAAATGATTATCAAAGCTCCAGGCTTACTTATAGAGAAATTAAGCCATCATTCCTGTTCAGTTGCTTGTCTTGCTCATTTTGACATGGCTGACAGTTAAGCTGAAGGCAGTTTCCAGAAACACAGTTGAGGGAAAGCTGCAGAAAATTAGCCTCATGTTTTTATCTTGTTGTCTGCTTTGCCAGTTCTTTTTCTAAGTATTTCCTAACCATACTGATTCTTACATTAATATATTAAGTTATAATTTTTTGTAAATATAGTGGAATTCTTTTTGGCTACACAATAGCATTTGTGAAAATTACCCTCAATACTCCTTT
Organism: Ifrita kowaldi; assembly: GCA_013398055.1. Taxonomy (NCBI): domain Eukaryota; kingdom Metazoa; phylum Chordata; class Aves; order Passeriformes; family Cinclosomatidae; genus Ifrita; species Ifrita kowaldi. The sequence goes on from VZRS01012632.1 coordinate 64,461, forward strand.
CCTGTGGTGATGTATTATTGTGATTTAACTTTGCACTTCACTTCCAGCAGAAGATGCCGGCACACTCCTTTATGGAATGTGTACATATTTTTCTTTCTGAGCTAATAAGCAAGTTCACTCTAACCTTGCTAGGAAAGTAGAGCCTTTTCTGTTTATGGGCAGAATGATAATGCAGTTCTTGTGTATCAAGTAAATGTCTTAAAATTACATCCTTCCAGTGCAGCTCTGTAAAGGCAAAACGCTGAAGGTTAACAGGGTAGATGAGAACTGGAGAAATGGAAGTGGGATTAAATGTAATTGTGCAAAATGCAAGTCAATGCACTAGAAGATTAATACTAGGTAATTCTGTTAGATGACAGAAGCTTATCACTTGGGAACGAGATCTTCCTAACAGGTGCAGAGGCAACAAAGCCTAAGCAGTTTTAAGATGGAGCTTGATAACTTTATAAATGGATTATGACATGGTCCTGAGATAGCAGACGACTGGGATTTGATGACCCAGATAGTCCTTTCCTAGTCTGTGTTCCCTTTTTGGTGGTGGTGCTGCTGGGGGAACAGCCAGTTGTCTGGGGTAGGATGGAGAGGTGCATATCAGAGCTGTGAATCAGGTTTCACATGTTTTTTTAAAGGTCTAGGGACTACTCAAAACCCCAAAGAAATAAAGTTTTCAGACGTATGTGAAAGAAAACGTTCTGGTCTCATACAATAAGTCTGTCTTGTCCTTGTGATCCAAATTAAGGAGAGGATCCTGCTCCCTAGGCCAGACCATCTGGGAAACCAAATTAAGGATACCTGGTAGGAGCACCTGGTGTGGTTTCTGGTGTGGAGCAGGAAAGCTGAGTAGGTAGTGGGAGAAAGGTGTTCTGCATCTGTGTGGGGTGGTGGTGTGCACCCTAAAAGGTTTTTCAAAATCACAATTTTGCAAAATCAGACTCTCCTTATGTATAAAGAAAAATCAGACAAAAAAGTTTATTTCTAGAGATTTACAGGTTGTTGAAAAATGTCTGGCTGATAACCAAAGGATCAAAATGTCTGAGTCACAGGGATGGGATTTGTATGCAGCACATACATAAGTGCTTAAAAACCCTAAAAGTTGATCTCCTAATTACATGGGTCAAAAACAGGAGAAAGAAGTAATGAATCATTTTCAGAGTTAGAAAATCCTTAGATTATACAGACAGAGCAGTAGGATTAAGATTTTCTTTCTGAAGTATAATTACCAATTATCCAAATTTATCCTAGGACATTTGCTAGAGGGCTATAGTAGCCATTTACAGTACCAACAAAAATACACACATAACATTTCCTGTTTTGTAACATTTTTTGTTTTAAAAAAATAAGGAGCAGTATTACATTAATAGATACTTGAGGCCATGCATTTATTTCCATATAAATTCACTTTATTTTAGTCAAGTAATTATTTAAATAACTTGTCTGTCCTTTTAAAGTAAGAATCAAAATATTCTGCCCCAAACTGAGGAATACCAGTACTCTCATTACTCTCATATTTGAAAGTGAATGATATTATACATCTATTTTACAGACAGAACTTTTAGGAGAATATGTTGCCTAACATTCACAAATGTAAAACATTTAAATGTAGAAAAGAATGAATGGAATTCCTTTCACACAGTTATAGCACTATAATTAAAGACAGAATGTATATTAATCATTTCCTTTAAAACCAAAAAGGAACTTTGAAATCCCACAGGTCATTAAGTTGGCAACTCATTAAAAACAAGACATTTCCCATGCAGCAGCACAAGTGTACTCCTTAGTTTCACAGAATCCAGTCCTGTAAAACTAAAGTTAGATTCATAAGAAAAAAAATAAGTCAATGGAAGTGATGAATACAGTTAAATTTCCATCTTTCTGTTGTAATAAGCATATAGGTATATGAACAGATAATTTCCAAAGTGTTTCATCAGTCAGTGCCATCACAGAAGATAGATAACATTCATCTAACTTGGCTTTGAAAATATAAAGAAACAAATATCAGCAGATCAGGTAATATCCCATTTCCAGCTGAAGGGAGCCATTTACATTATTATATTGTGATTTTTTACTTTCTGTCACTGCAGGAGATAATTGTAATCATATTCCGGCCCGAGCAATGTACCAGAGTCCTGAAACCTTACCCAGAAACTCTTTTCTCATGGGAACTTGTTTAGGGAATCTCCAAAGTCCTAATTATTTCAATACAGAGAGCCTCTGTGGTTACACCACCTACAAGAAAATTGCAAAGGGTTTTAATGTATTGTTGGCCTAATCCCAGGTACAATCAGGAAGACATTTCTACTTGTTCATGCGATTGCAGGAATTTATGTCAGTGATGGCCTTTTCTCGGATGTGTTTGGCGTTGATCACAGACAACAATGGTGAATTGAACTGCATGGTAACTGAGTTATTCTGGGGCTTTTTCCTTGCAGGCAATTCTACAGAGGCAGTAATTTTAAGTAGGATTTAATTAGAAGTACCGTGACATGTTTTGATTGTATTCACACAGGGTGAGGAATGTCCCTTTTCCCCCTGTTGTGTTGAAGCTCTGAGTGCCTGGCTCAGCAGGGAAGGGGCTGTGGGAAGTGATGACATTTGCTGTAGTTCGGTTATTATTAGTGCTGCCCTGCCAGGGACACTGTGAGTTGGCTGGCAATGATATGGTGGCCAGAGTAAACCCTCTGAAAACGTGAGGTCACAGCAACCCTTCCAGGGGCTTTGTGGAGTCAGAGAGATCACCATGTCAGCTGCCTGCTCCCCTCAGGACTTACCTCCCCTCCCTGCCCAGTCTACCCTGTCTAGCAGGTTTAAAGGACTTTGCAGATCCAGGGCACCACACTTCCCTCCTCCACAATCTTTCATAGAGACTTTCTCATTGCCAGGGTGAGGTGGGAGAATAAATGCACTCTGAAGCAATATAAACCTCTAAGAAATTGTATTGATTTTCCCCAACCAGTTTTCAATGGCAGGCTTGCCATTTAGGAAAATGGATGCTCATTCATCTCATAAATTGCACTGTGTAGAAACTCTCATCTTAGTCCTTCACAGTCTAATGCTGAGGATTCTCATCAGACTTTTCTTACAGGGCAATTTCACAATATAAGTTGGGTATGGAGCAGGCTGGCTCCCCACAGCCCTGTGCTAGCACACTGCTTCCCCGAGCTGGGATATAGATGTGACCACAAGTCGATCAAGCAGATGATTCCACAGAAGATTAACCCGTTGAAACAGGAAACAAAGGCTAATCATTCTCCCAAATCAGCAAGCTGATCTATCTCAATGTGCCCATTCTGGATTGGGTCCCCTGCAGAGGAGGTGGTGGGCCCACCCCTTTTTGGCAACAGTCAGCCATCGCACCAGTTTAGTGTGATCTCACTCCTCTGGCTAATGGTTGCCTTTGAAGAGGCAAGAAGTTTAGGTTCCTTCCCACTTGCTGTGGGTTTCCCAGGGAGGCTAGTGTCCACGTTCCCATTTTACTGAAATTATCAGCAAGAGCCCAGTTGCTGCCAACAGGGGAGGACTTGAGTTCTCAGACAGCATTTCTTGCAACAAAGATGAGTATGGAAGATGCAACTGACCTTCGTCCCTCGGAGTGTGACAGTGGAGAGTGAGATATGTCAGAAGCAACTACAAATTAAATGCAGTTTTAAAAATAGCCTATGAAATTGCTGGGATTTCACCTTGATATGATGAGATTTTTGACAGTGGCCCTGCTGAAATTAATGGAGATTCTCCTTGTATTGAGGGAGATTTGTATTCTGTCAGTTTGCGATCACCCAGATACATTTTCTTTGCTCCATTTTGCCAATTTTAGTTTCCTTTTTGCATTCAAACAAAGATTTCTTTCTCTCTAAACATTGCTTTTACTGCCTTAGGAGCATTGCCAAGCTTGTGCCCTTTTTAATTCTTTGCAGCTAGGCTGGAGCTTTTAATTCATGATATTTAAATAACATTTCAGCTTGATCATTTAACTCTTTTCTATCTCAGCTTACTTCCACATCTACATAGCAGATCTTACCTAGACAAGTGTTAAGGCTTGAACCTTGAACCAAACCCTCGTAGCATATTACTTCTGTTTGGAAAACATGCATTTGGCTTTTGGGTTCTGTAAGAACTCGCTCCATGCCAAATGGGAACAGTGTTTTGAGTTCAATCCATTAGAGTGAACTGCATTATATCCTACAGAGATAGGGACATGCAGAAGAAAAACACTGCACAGAAAGGAGATGAATAAAATTGCCAGTTCAGAGGCTGTAGCTCGTATTATGACTATTCAAATGAGTGCTCACTAGTAAAGGAGCTCCACTTGAAAAACAAGATTGGAAAGAGAAGAAACTGGGCCAAGGAGCAAGAGTGCTTACAGAGTACTTTGTGACAATAAGACAGAAGCTGTAATTTTTTTTTCCTTTTGACTTCACAGAAATTCCTGGGGTTATCCTGCATAACTTCAAGTGTGCCATACTGCTTGGTGCATTCTTAGTGCTCTTTCCAAGGAGGAAGGAGTGTTGTATATCAAAGCTGTGGTTATTTCTTTACCTTTGTTTAGGATTATCGTCTTACTGTCATAACAGCAGAATCATTTTACTGATCTGCTGATACATGCATCTCAATTTTCATTTAAAAATACCCTGAATGAGAGTATGTGCTGGCCACTACATCGAGAGATCAGGCCTGTCTTTATATAGAGGTAATCTGTGATGTGTAGAGCATTTCTAAGTAGACTACAGAGCACTCACTGATTGGATGACTTGGGTTTTTTTGGTTGATCAGCTGTGATACAACGATTTGTTATGTTCCCACATTCTGTCTGCAATGGATTTGAGAAAAAGAAATATTCAGTCCCCTCCACAACGTGAAACTACCAAAGTCTTCAAAGATTTTGTCAGAGGTGGGTGTGCAGAGAGCTCTCTTTTCCTGTGTACAGTCAGATCTTCTCTGTGATGAGGAATTTTCCATTATCTCAACAGCCTCTTTATCTGGACCAACTGAAATTGAGTCAATGTGAAAAGGAGGTATTTTTGAAGTGAGCCATACTTCGTTCAGTGTACAAGCATTTAAGTGGGTGCAGAGTTTGCATACCATGTAACAAATCTGTGAACAGGCCATGATAGTAATACTTGTGGAAGCATTGTTTTTTTTTTAAGGAATCAGCATTTTGGTATTGCATGTATCACAGACAATTTGCATTCATTTTGTATACAAATTTGCTACTGCATAGATACAAATTTTAAGCTATTTTGATTTAAAGTGTCAAAAGAAAGCAAATATGAATTCCTGCAAACATCTCAGCTTGTATTTATGTGTGCTAAACCATTTCACTGTGCTCTTAGTATTAGGAATCACACACTTTTTACACCTTATACTATGGAGGTTCTCTGAGTTGCTGGAGTCCTATGGGGTTAGGACTTTTTCTTCTCATGCTCCTTGTTTACAGAAAGTCATTGCCGTCTAATATTAGGAACTCAACATCCCTGCCAGTTCCTGGGCCGAATTTAAAAATGGTTGTTTTGAAACTTGTCTTTCATTACTGCTCATCTAGTTTTCTGTAGACATGAAGCCATGCATAAAATCATCTCATCAAACTGCTCTGTACTTTTAAAAGATATAATGGCATAATGTGATTTTCTGTTTTCGTATTTTTCACATGAACATTTTTCTGCGCTATGTAGAATAAATGGTCTGGGTCTCTCAACTGAGCTGTTCAACTCCCTGTGCTTCCTAAATTTTTGTGTGAAGCCATTCCCTGTAGCTGCATCTTGCAAATGCCTGTTCATTGGGAGGTACATGATCTACTGTCCCTGAACAAATAATTTATCATCTTCTGTAGTGATAAACTCCATTTTTTTCTGGTCATCAGCTTCAAATATCTTCACATCATGGGTAAAATAGATATCAGAGATTTTAGAGCTTTTAAAGTGAAAGCAGTGTGGCTGCTTAAGGTGAAATAAAAAAGGGAAGATGGAGGAAATGAAGGACAGAATGGCAGGACATAATTTGCTATTAGGTCACGCTTTTTCCCGCCTTCTTGTCATCAGCTTTCCGGTACCGAACTCGCTTCAGAGCGACCTTACTGTTGGCCAAAGCGGGAATTCCCGTTCGCTGCCGCCGCTCCTTGCGCGGTGCCTTGCGGGCCGCGCTGGCAGCGGCCCCGCGGCCGGGCGGGCGGCAGGGGGCGCCATTCCCGGCCGGGCCCTTCCCGGTCCGTTCCCGGTCCGTTCCCGG
>VZRS01012632.1:75501-118369 GCA_013398055.1 Ifrita kowaldi
AGTAAATTGTATTACTTACAACAAAACAGAGCTCTTGTTCCTACTTTGAAAAAAGCAAAGATTTTCTTACCTCAGTAACTGAAGTTAGTTGTGTCAAAAATAGAAAAGCAAAAGGTTATCAAGTTGAGACCAAGTATGGCTTTGGTTATTTATTGATAAGTTCACACTCTAAAACTATTCTTTGGTTCATTGGAAAGAATTCTGGTATTATTTTAGATATAAACAGTAGTATTAATCAGTAGCTACCATTAGCTATGAAGAAAATGGCTCCAGGGTTAAAAAAAAAAAGTATAATTATTTCAAGTACCTAGCTGTTACAGAAATGTATAATTAACAAAGAAGGAGACAGGAAACCTTTCCAAAGCTTATTCATTAGGGGTGAGTTACCACAGTCTGTAGCACTGAGTCCGAGCACTTGGCAGGAGAGGCTCAGCTACAAGGAACACACTTCCAGTGAACACCAACAAATGAAAAAGGCACTCAGTAGTGATTTCTCAGCCAGATGCTTCTTGGCTGTGTTGCAGGACTGTCCAGTGCCGAGCCTGCTGCTGCCCAAGCCCGTGTGCTGTGGAATGGCTCACACTGGGAAAGGTTGGGTAGTGCCTGTGAAAAGCTGTTTCTCAGATCAGCCACCAAGGAGTGGCATTGCAGGAGGGGCCATGGCGTGTCACTGACAGGCTGCTGTTTGCATCTCAGCATGTGAGAGCAATATACCATTTTCAGCTTTCCCTGGGACACCACCACCGATCTCTTTCTGAATACAGACACAGAGAGGGTTGGCAACTGTACTGGGAGTCCTTGTAACTGAGCAAGCTCTTGTACGCACTGCATGCCACAAGGAAATGGCATCTGTGCCAGGAAAGTAGGCAGAGCTGACCACTTTGCTACTCATTTCCTATGGTTATATACTCATTTCATAGTCTGGTCCATGAAGAGAGACAGGTTTGTGCTATTGATATTGGAAGGCATGGTCTTTCAGCAGTGTAGGGAGAATATGAAAAGAAGGAAGACACCCCTTATTTGGTGCAGTAATGGTTGGACCGCAAAGTTGTATTGCTAGGATTATTCGGATGCAGACTTTCACCTCCAGGGCTGGAAAGATGATGGTTAATTAGGGTAAGTATGCTTAAGATTCAACCTACCCTATTTCAGGTTGTGACTATGACAGTCACAACTGAAGCTGTAGCAGACTTAGGTGTCGTTAGTTTCCTTGAACTGTCACAGCCAGAGACGCTACAAACATCTTATCTGCTGCCCTGACCGGATGTAGTGGGTCATTGTCAGGATGTTGTCTCTCTGCAATATTGCAGACCACCATAGATCATAATACTCATCACTTCCAGCTAGTGTTGGAAGGTGCATAATATCTTGTACTGCTGCCTGGCAGCAAAAAGGCCAGGAAGCACCTGGAATTGGTGTCATCAAGATTGAAGGAGTCACTATGCCATTCAGCAAGATTGTCCAGCCTCCACCAATTCCTACTTCAGTTGTTTTTAAATCTATATAAACTTCTAACATCCACTAAGTTCGTCAGCTTGATTCTATGTGGTGTGAAGAGTAACACACTGTCCTCTCAGCCATCTCTTTTGAAGGCAGGAGATTCCCCAGTTTATGCAATCATTTCTCATATAGAGGACACTAGGTAGGTTTGGCTTTGCTGCCCCTCTCTGAACCTTCTCAAGTGTCCTGTATCTGTTTAGACACAAGAAGAATAGAACTGAATACCTGTGTGCTTGGATATGGAAAGGAAGGTACTGCTAGTTGGCAGGAAGTAAAGAACCTTTCTTGAATTCAATGGGCAGTCAACTTTTGTATTACTTAGGCCTTTAGCTCTCTAACTTAGGCATGAGACAAAGCTTCCCAAGATACAAACCTCTCTTCATTAATGATGTAATCACCTGGAAAACTTCAGTCAGATATTCAGACAATCTTTATTAGGAGTCTTTGTGCTTCTGCTGTCTTTGTGCCTACCTACACTTTTAACTCATGCTCTAAATTGCATAGATAGCAAATTTAGTGGTATGAGTAACCCTCATAAAGGTATACAGAGAGCTGAAAACCTGGGTACGAAGCCCTTGTTAGCCTGGGCAGGTCCAGGCTCAGATCTCCCATGAGCTTCTGTAGCTTCATAGTTTGTGTGTGGCTCACTGCTGCTGGTCTAGGTATGCGAAAGATTCCAAATGGGAAGGCAGAGGAGGAGATCTGATTCTGTAAGGAGGGGCTGTGATACTGTGCAAGAGAGTACTGTTTGGGAACTATGGGTTTCTGTCTCTCATACAACACTCTTTAAATGTAATACATATGGAATATCACTACTAATATCAGGGGAAAAAAAAGACAAGAAAGCACAGAAGGAGAAGAGGCTGGATAAAATCAGGGCAAAGTGAATCTCAAGTTCTATAGCTTCAAATTCTTTTATTTGCATCTATGCCCTTTAATAGCTTCTGTATGGGTCATCAAATATGTTCAACATCCCTGCACTTAAGAAGGACATTCTTTTCTTCATCAAGTAGGATACTGAATGTAGCTGGGAATAAAATAACAGTGTTGATTCCCAGACTAGAGAACTCTGCTTTTAGCGTCAATTTTTTATTCAAGCCTGTGTTGCCTGGGCAATGTCAGGGAAAATATAAATTCTCTTCTGTAGGAGGAAATGCTCTTCCTCCAACTTCTGAAATGCTTATCTTTGTGTACAGCTGAAATATGATGAAGCATGTGTCCAAAAAAGTGTATTCCCAAGTCAGCATTTCAAGTGGGTGTGAATTTCAAGTTATTCAGAAATATTCAGTCATCAGTGGGGGGGAGGAGGAGCACCAGATTTCTTTAAGTGCACAGTAAAAGCGGCAGAGGGACCAGTCAGGCTCTTCACAGAGGTCAAGTATCTGCAAGCTTATAGCAGGGTTCCCAAGTGTATTGATTTTCATATGAATTGACACATTAGGCTGTAATCAGAGCAGGTCCATATTTGTTCATTTCTTTGCTCTCCCCACATCTGTTAAGACTAAAAATCCTGGGTTTGCTCAACTTAATATTTAAAAAGTATAATGTAGAATTTTGGACATTGGTTTAGTTTTATCCACAATGTGTTGCACAGAACATTTGAAGTCATGACATTTTCTGTACTGCATGCATAAAATTCATCTTGGATTTAGGCTTATCTCTAGATCTATGGGACCACTTACTTAGCAAAACTTCCCCTGAACAAACTTCAGTTTGAGTTAATGAGCTGGAATGCTTCACTCCAGAGCAGAAAATCTGGAAAATGTTTTTTCTTTACCTCTCCCCATACTTGTATCCAAGTCAACAACTAAAAATGTAATTTAGAGATGAGATCATCTCCCTAACAGTCAATCATAAAGCTATCTCCTCCTGTGATTTTTAAAGCATATTTTTTTAATTATTAAAAGTTTTGAAAAAGCAGGGTCTTAAGGAGATTTATTTTGTACTGCAAAAAGTAACCACTTGCAGAAGTCTCCAAGTTTCAGCTTCAGCTGCCATGACTGTCACATGCACATGTCACATCAATAATATTGTGACCTCCCTCTGCACAGTCCTTCCTAAAGACCTGGTTTTCTCTCTTAAAAGCATGGATTGGATAGCTCCATAAAATGTCATGAAGAAGGAAAAAACAAACCCTAAGCAAACCCTAAACCTGCCTGGACTGGTAGTACCAATCCTTTCACCACCTCACATGCATCTGGTTTTTTTTCTTTTTTTTAAATATATCTCTAAGAACAATGTAAACAACATTGTGGGCATTGATAAATCCCCTTGGAAAATAAACACCTGGTGGCAGTTGGGTCTTTAGTGATAGCTCAGGTGCCTTCCAGACAACAGAAGCTACAAGGCAAACAACACAAGCTGGCACGGAAGAGGTCGCAGGAAGGTTCAGCCAGTGTGAGCTCGAGATTCCCAGGCTGAGGAAGGTGTGGACGTGTTGGCCAGCTGGGAGGGCTGTGCCTTCAGCCCTGTGCCACAAATCACTCTCGGAAGGATGCTGACTCCGGCAGTTCAGGGAAACGTGCAGTCCTGCATCACACCTGGCTGCTACATAACAACACCTCGGTCCTGAGCCACTCCTGGGTGCTTAGAGGTTGTTTGACATCTGTATCAACAGAAGTAAAACTCTGCTTTGCGAGGTCCCACCAAAAGCTCTCAGCAGACACCTGTGCTGATAACCACAACAGTGGTTATTTTTTTACCACCCTGTTATCAGCTGCCTCATGATGCTGTAGTACAGGTGATGCACTTCCAGAGCCTGCTGTTTGATCCTATCAGGCAAAGAGCTAATTTGAAATAAATTAGCAATACAAGGAGATCAGAAATAAGACTCTGATTATTGCAATAGGAATACAGCCATTTGGTTTTATTTTATTAGAGCTGTCATTAAAGATGATTGCTGGCACAGACACAGACTTGTTAATGCTTTTCAGTTTTCAGTGTGAGCAAATATTTAATTTTTTTGTTGTTGCGTGTTTCTTTGGTGGAAAAAACATTAGTTTAATCAGCTTTCTAGATATTGTTCCTGGTATACCTCAGCTTTAAGCTTTCTAAGTGTTAGAAACACACAGCTGCAGTTCCTGCTCAGAAAGACTAATTTAAAGCACCTCTGCCTCACAGTCCCTAAGGTTTCACCAAAAAAAGTGTGTGTGTACTGGCAGCTTCCTAGCACTGGATGTGCTGATAACACTTCAGCACATAATGCAGTTGTGCCTAAATTATGTTCTGTATAGATCAATTAATATAACACAAGTTTATTTTAATGGAACTATAAACAGATGATCAAGTTATGCAATAGTTTTTATTAGTTGTTTTTATTTAAAAAGGAACAGTATCCAAAAAGTTAACTATAGTTGAGTGAGGAAAATACCCAGAAACATAAAACCATCTCAACAAATCTGTAGTTTAGTAAGTTCATACCAGATGGTTCATATACTGGGATCACTGTGACTATTTAGAGACTTTTTACTCAATTGATATACATACCACAAATGCAGTTACAATCTAAAACTGATTACAAAAGCAGAGAAAGGGGAAAAAGAGACATAAGATCCACTCACCGTGGATCTGGCAATCTTTCTTTCAAACATATCCTTAGCCAATCTCACATTATTAGTCACTGAAACTAAGAAATATTTTTAGGTCCTAAGCTATTTTTTATGAATATACGGTTTGAAGAGGACACCAATTTTGCTGCCATTCTGACACAGCTTAAGCAACACACTCTTCAAGGCCATGCCTGTGTTTGTCCTCAGTATTTGTGTATTTGCCAATGTGAGTCCCCACTAAATTATGCAAAGTGCGGTAAAAGCTCTTCTTATCTCTGGCAGGGGAAGGATGGGAGGAATATTGGTGGTCTGTGTACCCAGTTGGTACCACCTATAGCACTGATGAAAGTAAAATGAGTTAAAATGTGCTGGGAGTTAAACTGCATTTATAAATTAGCTCAGCTAATATTAATCTCAAAGAGGAATAATACTTATTTTGACTTCTCAATATATTTTAGTTTAAACAGATTCCTAATCAAATTAAGCTATCTTAGAAAGACCTTTAATCGTGCTAATGGGATTGAGCTAAAGAGCCTTTAGCAGGGAACAGAAGCTCTCTGAAAAGGAGACACAGCAGCTAAGCTGAGTCATTTTCACAAATGGCAAAGGTTAAGACAACCTCTCCTGCACAAAAAAAAAAAAAGAGGAGAGAAATAAAGGAAATTAATAAAAATTAAGGAGATTCCTAATAAGGAGAGCCCAGTACCCGTTTGCAGAGAGGGCACATGGCTGTGTTGTGGCAGAATGTTCACTAACCACTGCACGTTGCAGAGATCTCAGCAATGACCAGCTCAAACCTACTCATGAATCACTGATGCTTCTTGGTGCTGGGTGTACTCTTAGAAAGCAACAGTCAGTCAGGGTGGACAGCACTCCTATTGCCTGGAATGTGAGACCAAAATTAGGAATTCAATTTCCTGCTGGCTATATCTGCCTATCTACTACAAATTTTGCAAGAAGACCCAATAGATAGGGATTTCTATCAACCATATAATTTAAGGTGAATTATCTAAATTGGCAGATTGTTTTACTGGAAATCTTTTAGTTTCGAAAAAAGGGATATTAGACTTTTCACTGTCAAATCTGTTACATGTGTGACTAATAAAGACCAACAAGATGATCCAAGAATTTACAATTTAAATAGCTGAGACTAATCTTAAGAAGATTTATGAGAAAGCTGATTTGGAGTGCTATATTCTATAAATTAATAGTGACAGATTTTTATGGGTAGTACACTTAGGAAATGACTACAAAATAAAACCAGGAGGTTGTTATACTCAAAGTTAAGCAGTATAATTCAAACAAATGATTCTGTTATTTACTGGCAACCATATGTTCACATGCCACAACAAAATGTAAGTATTTGTATTTTAATATATAGTACTTGGCAACTACCTTCTTAATAAGGGGGCTCATAATGTCAAGGGTGAAGAGTGATAACATGTTACCAGTGCTCTGCACTGAATAGGTAAATAGTTTTGATGATAAACAGGACAATTTGTAGACAGACACAATTACCAATTTTTGTATCAAACATACAGTTTTTATATCAAACATACTTTTCCTAGATAAGACACTGTTAAAAATATGCATATCAGAAAACTAAGCGAGGAAAAGACCTCAGTAAACATGATTTTGTAGTTTATGTACCAAATCCTATACAGCACTATATATATAGCTATATATATATATGTATAGCTATATAGCACTTGAAAATAAGATCTTAACCTTTTGAGTTACAGGTGCTTAGCATTTCAGAAAATAAAATCAGTTTAATTTTCCATAAAAGAATCATAACTTGGAGCTTTTCCATTAAGAAGTGTATTTAATGTTTTACAGAGCAACTATACAAATGCAATTTGTACCTGAAACAGCCTGTCACCCACAAATACTGCTGAACTTGTTTTGAAGAAAAAGACTGTATAATCCTTGTTTACAGAACTTTTATAGTCTAATCTCTTTAAAAGCCCAAGATTTTAGAATAATGCAATAGAATGGCAGTGTAAAAATAACAGAAAAATAAACCATTGTACTTTGACTTTTCCATAATATTAACTGAAAATAATAATATTTTTTTGTACAGAATTTGCATTTTCTTATGCTGAGGGAACTCTGAGGGGAGCACTGAGTTTGGAAGTGTGAGTTATGAGCGGCCATTAAATTACTCGATAACGTTACTCTCTGTCATGATACATTATTTGATGGTACTTGGAGATCTTTAAAGAGCTTGTACATTTATAGATAAACAGGTGCTATGCAACATACTTTACATATAAACCTCACTTTGTACCTACTAAAAACAAATCTACAGATTAAAGAGGAATTTAACATATAAGAAATTTGCATACACTTTTCAAGCATACCTAAAGGATTTCATAGTATGTTCCATTTTTGACAGATTTTAGCATTTGAATGATGTGCTGCATTTGACTCAGTCAGTAACTGTGGTTTCAGCCTAGGTATAAGGTAGACACATTTTGAGATTCAGTTAAAGGCATTGAAATAAAACAATACCTTAACTACGCATCTGAGCATAATTACTGAGTTTCACTTACTTTTGAAAACTCAGTTTAGAAGTGCAAGTTTACACCAGCAGGTGTGAGTTCAACACTGTGGGCAACCTCATCCTTTTACCAAAGAGATATATTTAGCAATGGTCATGAAGATGTGGCAACATGGCCCTTCAGGTGTGTGCAAAGGCACTCGGACTAGAGGAGCCAACAGGATTCCTGCACCTGCCCTGGGAGCACGGCTCCTGCTGACTGCACCAGATGCAGCTCAGGCACACTCACCCACACTGAGTGCACATGTTTTAACTGCACTACAACATGATCAACCTTGCTGAAAGACTAGACAATATCTTCCCACTTCCTCCCAATGAATAGTGATTCCTTCAACTTTTAGTTCCAAAGGTGTTCAACAAATAAACAAAAGGAAGATGACTTTTATTAGGGAAATACTTTATTTCAAAAACTAAAGATCTCACAAGATGAACACTTGCACAAGTATTAAAAATATAGAAATTGTTCCTCTGTATTTATAAGTATGTAACTTGCATTTTCTTGGGAACCTCCTTCACAGCTAATTTTTTTTGTTGAATCCAAGCTAGGCACGCTTCCTTACAACCATATGGAAGCTCTTGAGTCAGCTCACATCTGAAAAATATAGTTCTCCATAGGACATATTGTATGCTGAGTGATTGAATCTAAAATAAATGAAAAAAACCCCAGGATTATTTAAAATAAAATGCAGAAGAAACAGATGATAAAGCAACAATGTACTTCAGAGCAGTTTCTGGTATAAAGCAGTTTGGTGGAGCTGAGAACCCAGAGGGAGAAAATAAATGTGAACAGTCAAATGATAATAGTGCAAACACACACCATTTACTTAAGTTTTAAAAAGGTGCTGCATTATTGACCTATGTGCTTTTTATTCTGGTCAACCCTGAGTGAATTTATTGGCAACTGGTATTAGTAGCAGAAAGCAGACAGCCACAAACCAACTGGATTGCAACAGTGAAGTGTCAAAGATTAGAAAAAGCTTCAGATCTGATTTATTTGATCAAGACAGCAATTTATAGGTGACACTGTTCATACTATTGTGCACACAGTTGCTGAGAAAGGGGCAGAGCTTCAAAGGCCTGTATCATTCCTTTAAAGCATCATAGAGAAATACTTTTTTCTGAGATTTGATGATTCATCAAAATGAATCAAAACCCATTAGCTGGAGTATGACCATGCCTCATGAGCAGGACGTAGTGATTAGAAATCAGACTGCAAAAGTGAACTGAGAAATCTGTAAACAGCACAAAAAATTCACAGTCTTTTTTTGTTAGCAGCTGGATATGCAATTCCTTCAGTCCACTGATGGGCTGAACATGGCCTGTGCAGCTGCAGGTAGCTCATGAGATCCTTGACCTGGGATAAGGCAGACCTCCATGAGACCAGTGTAGGAGTGGGACACATGAATCCCACACCACTTTAGATCATTACATTTGTCCATCTGGAGCACCTACTATAGGAAACTTTTGTGTTTAATTTACTCTTATTTTTAGTCCTGCACAAACCTCTGGTTTCATCATCTGCTCACATTTTTTTTTGCATACTTGCTCTCTAAGTCTTCTTTGAAGCTGGAGAAAGGTACAATAAACAATGCCACCTTCTTCCTCCTCTCTCGTCAATCTTCACAATTTTATCTTATACTTTCAGTAAGTATGACATAAAATGTGCATTTAGATAAGTATTTTTTTCCTTATGGCTCACTTTTCCTTTCTTCTTTAATGGTATTTTCATTCAGGTTTTAAGTCATTATGATCTGACAGCATTAGAGGTCAAGAGATTTGGACTTGCTTGGCTATTCATATAGCATCAACTCCTGTGGTACATTTATTGCTAGGGTATGAGTGAGACACTTTCTGGAGGAGTTTGACATAGCATATGATGAAAATTAAATCTTACTTTTTCTAAATAAGGTCCCTTTTTGGAAAATACCCTTGCTGAAGACAGTCAGTCAGACTGTGTTGCAAATGAGTCGGAAAAATGATAGACTAAGAACTCCCAGAAACGTAACAGCAGATGTTAAAAAGAAACTTTTTGCAAGTGAAATAGAGACTGCAAAAAATTGTCTTTCAGATGTACAATGCAGCTTTCAGGACAATTTATCAGAGGGTGCCAGTCACCATATTTCAGTAGTGCTATGCCAATTTATACCAGTTAAAGCTACATCTAAAGCTGAAATATGTGCTGTTTTAGAAAGCAATTCTCATATAGGCATTTCCCCTTAATTTAGTGTGTTCTGAATGAAACCGTTATACAAAAGATAAATTCAAAAACATTTGGGTGGTATTTGTTCTAGGTAAAATTAAAATGGTGAGTAGCAGGACCATCCTAAAGCAGTCTTAGCTGTAAGAGAAAGTTCTCACCATAGAGACAGCTTTCCTGAAAATCTAGCTGTAGCAGTTGGTTCCATTTGCTTCCCTCCATAACCTCAGTTTAGTGAAATACTTATGATAATTTTTTTTAATACATATTCTGCAATATTTAGTATAAGTTGAAATTTAGTGTCTTACCTAATACCCATTTTTCTGATAAAGATATTATTTCCTGGTACTTCTTTCCTGTTTTTTTTCCTATACAGATTTTTGCTTGATGTAAGGCTTTACATATTTTCCCTCCTGCCAGCTGTATAAGTTCAATTAGCTTTTTGCAGGGTGGCTGACTGGCAGGAGATACAAACATGACAGGCTGGTTTGAAAAAAGATTCAGTTGGTATTTTCCTGTTGAAAGATGACGCTGAAGCCTGCAGATCTGTATTTGAGGAAACAAGAAAATTAATTAACCAATGTGTTACATTTCCACTCAATGTAAGACTAATCCTTGTTTTCCATAATTCAGAAAAAAGAAGAGATATATAATATATTAGTATGAACTTTACTTTTTCAGGTGTATCAGAAATTCTTGGTTAAAATATACAAAGAATTTGCTCTACTTGATCAGTACAATTCCCAAACCAGAGTTTGAGATTATTTCATTATAGGTCAGACATTTTACCTATAAAATTTCTTAAAGCACTTGACAATATTATTTTTCACCATAGTCTTACATTCTTACATTTATAACACTGTCCATTACACAGAAATCTTAAAGGATGTTATAAATAATTATAGTCTAGCAGCACATATACAAACCGTGGTAGCTTTTATAATATATAGTGCTCATTGGTTTGTATTGGGGAGTTTTACAAACGTATCTAACTCAGAGTTTAAACCACTTTAGGACCTGTTTTCCCCTCCTGTGCTCCACAGATACAAACTGTATTTTCACTCAGATGTATGAAATTACACAAGTTACACAAATGTACCAGCACTCAGAGCAAAACATTTACTGTAAACCCTTTTTTCTCTACAAAACCAACAAAAGTTCTTTGGGTATGCTGTGTACCTTGTAACATTTGATCATTATAATAAAAATCCACTTAATCTATATAAGGCAAATTTTCTTCTCTGTATATACCTGGCAGAACAGTGTTCCAGCAATCAAAGCAATCTCCTTTAACTATAATTTGCATAAAAGCAGTGCATACAGCAAGTGTACACACCATGCAAAATAAGGTTTTCATACCAAAATTTAAAAAAAAGTTGTATTTCTTAGTGTGAGGTTGCCATTGACCTGCCAGTGCAATGTATGTAACAGCTCTGATTTTGTATTGCTTGTCAGAGTCTGGAAAATTTATAATGAGACTGGAATTAATTGTAAGGTGAGAACAAAAAAAAATGTTTCATATTATGTAATGCTTGGAATTTTTCATACAGATGACAACATGAGCATGGAGGAAAGGTCATTTTGCATGTGTCTGGTTTATATGAGACATCTGAATATGAAACTGTAGCCAGTGAGAAGGTGTAACTGGAACAGTGGAAGAAATTACCGGTCTTCCTCCAGTCCTGACACAAACATGCTGTGAAACTGTAGGCACTTAGGAATCTGATGTGGTAATGTACGTGCTTGGCAGATGTGCAGCCGAAGTAAGAGTCTCCACCTGATTTACAGGGGTTTATAAAGCCAAACAGTTCCGTGGCATGTTCACAGAAAACAGTCCAAGTGAATTGCCATAGCACTTCTGATCAATTAGCCAGAGGAAGATCCTTCAAAGCCTGAAACCTGTGCTAATGGGAGACTTCACAGCTCAGTGGCTCTGTGTCACTGGCCTCTGCTATTCTGGGACACGTCAATCCCAATCTGAATTTCGAGATCTCTTCCATCAATAAATAATTCAGCTTTCTCTGATTGTTAGCTCCTTGGTTGCTCTCCTGAGAATAAAATTAGGTTGATTCTTTGCTTTCTGAATTCACTAAGTTATAAAGACAGTGACTGCTATGGATGAAGCAGACCAAAAAGACTCAATCACATCCCAAAAAATACCTTCTATTTTCTATTCCTTTCTGAACTTAGGTTTAAAAATGGCATGGCACACCTAATCCTGTCTCATGGTAGTCAGATAGCTGCTAAATAATTTTGTTGATCACAGGGTCATTGCAGAGTTATACTGCAGACTCGGGAGGACCCAAACTTATTGAATATATCCAATGGCCCTTCCTGCACCCGATGCCTTGCACATGCAGATCTGGTTTTGGACTCAGTGGAGTACTGCCTACCTCCATCTGAGCAGAATGCTCTTCTAGGAGTACCTGTCTGCTGGGCATCTTGGTGTCATGAAAATCAGAAAATTAATTAATGTACTGATTTAATGCATGCTATCAGATTTGGAATTCTCTAGGAGTACCATTTGTGATGGGTCTTGTGAGGCTTAGAGGCCATGATCACTGTCTTAAAAGGGGACTAGGTCAGGAACATAAACCACTTTGCAATCTGTGATGTACAGAGCAGTGTGATTTTGGTATTACTAGACTGCAATATTTAATCTTAATTAAGTTAAAAACTGCAGTTGTGAAACTATGAAAGTGCTTGTTGTAAGCACTTTCAATGAACTAAAGTATGCATATACTTTAGTACAATGAAAAATAATCTCTTAGTATCAACCTCATAACAGCCTCATCACAAACGCAATGCCATCTTAGTTGATCTGACACAGAGCTCTTTGGAATTCTTTATTGGCACAAATCAGATGCAACTGATAGAAAAAAGACAATTTCAAAGAGAGTATAGTGCTAGTTTATCAAAAATAGATCAGATTTAACTAAAAAAGACGAAGGTTACACTGGGTTTGTCAACCTGAAACTCTAAGATTTTAAAGGTAAAAATTATTAGAATTGAGAAGATTTTATCTTAAGAAGGCAGTAGGACTTGTGTTAGATAGAAGACACAATATAAATTGTTGCAATCTGCTATTTCACATATTTTAGGGAATATGATTTAAAAGGGCTAATTGTATTCCTGCTTCCTAAAAAAATTCCCCTAGGAGGATTTATTTGCTGCCATTGTAATGAAAACTCATTTATATGATACATCTTCCTATAGAAACAGCTGTTGGATGAAATTAATAATAAAGCAAATCTGTTCATCGCTAATCATAAAATCAGGAAACTCAAATTTTAAAGACCTAACAGCAGTCACCTCAGCCCATGTCCACAATTAGCATGCTTTATTTATTCATTCAGTACATAGTAAGAGCACCCAGAGAAGGGAAGTGCTCACATGCCATAGAGCGGGTTTTCCTAAACTGCCTTTACAATTCCATCCGGGTGCATTACCAGTGCATTTGAGAGGAGGACAGGGTAAGAACACAGCACATCCCGGTGGGAACGTCAGAGGAAAGGTTCAACATGGAATGTCAACTCTGCATTTGTCTGGATCACCACCACCACTTCCCCAATCGGCTGTGCCTGGATTTGCTCAAGCACACCAGGTCCACTCACAGGCCACAGAGACAGGCAAAAATCACAGCATTTACATTCAGAGCTCAGAGAGGAGTCTGGAAGGGTAACTTTGGCCTGAAAGTTACACCGCTAGCCAGCTGCTGAAGGGCAGCCAGCTGACCACACAGGCTTCGGCGGGAGCATGAGAGGGCACAATCAAGCTCTTACCCCTGAATTGACTCAGCTGCCTTTGCAACATCAAAGCCTTTGCAGCACTCCAGGGGTGCCCCCAGCCCTTTGAAACCATACCCATTTCACGCAAACTTTTATATATAAATAAATAATTCCTTAGCAGAGACCAAGCCTGGGAAAATATCAGACCCCAAAAGCAACTATTTCCACAAATTGTGTATCTATAAGTCAGTAGTTATGGTTACAATTGTGTCAGTGCCTATTAGACAGCACTGATTTTTCCTTTCCAATGGTATTCTTTAGCAGATGGACACTAAGACAAAGTGTTATAAACACATCTCTTTAATTCTTTCGGTAAGACTCTAACCATGAAGCTCATCCTTTCACTAGCTGGATGAATGGCAGTAAGACACCTTTTACATGCATACATTTCTCATAAATGTACCATTAATTTAGTTGTTTGTTTGAACCTAAGTTTTAAATGGAAAAAAAAAATACTCTTGACAGAAGGAAAACTTAAGGAGAATGTTTGACGAGTAAATAAAGCCTATGCTATAAAATAAAACAAACACAAAAAAATTTCACCAACTATTGTCCCTCCCGTGACTCATTTTCAATCCCCCAAGCAAAAAGAGCACATAGTGTAAAACCCGCTGAACTTTGCAGTTTTGTCTAGGACTGTATGAAAATAGCTCCTGCTGGGTGAGGTGCCAGATCAAACACAAAATTCCACAAACTCCATAGGAGACAGCTATCAAGTGCCACAAAGGTATTATCTCTGAATACCTGAGTTCATGCAATATGTAAGAAAATAATTATTTTGGATGCACTTGGAAACTTTTATGCACTGAAACTGCTAATTTCCTATATACGGCGCTCAGTTTTCAGTATCCAAGCTCCAGAAAATTGCACATGAAGAAATTTCCAGTCTAAATTGCTATCAGAATAATAATACTTCACAAAAATGAAATGGAGAGTATGGTTATAATTTATTATAACTAATAGAAATTGTATTTGCAGCCTAGAATTGATAATTTGAAGTAGTAGCTTTAAAAATATATATAATGTAGTCATCTTCAATGATCACACATGTCTGGAAACTTGTGCATGCACTGCACAATCAATGTATGCATTATTAATCTTTGTTCTTAATTTCAATTATTTACTAGAGATAAATAAATCTACAAAAACCCCTTATGATTTATTTTATCATTATTATTTGAGCACTTCATATATACTTCATATATGAAATCATGGAAAGCTGTAGTTATGTCTTGGTTATTGTTAATTGCAAAAATAATTTATATATTTTTTTAAATGCAAACAACAGAAAATGAAATTGCAGACACAAGTTTTAAGAGAGAAGATTGTATATTTTATGGTTTATAGCTATCCAAAGACTGAGTATTATTTCACTTGAAATTGATAAGAAATTGCTCATTTTCAGTAAAAAGAAAACTGACTGTTGAAATGTTAAGGATTAGTTCACTACTCTGCAAATATTAAACGACAAAACCCCCACAAAACTGATGAACACCAAATCCTGCAGGCGTTATGCTTTGATAATGTACAAATTTAACAATAAAAGACATATAAAATAGCATATTAATTTCAATATAGTTTAGTGGTGTAGCTGGGGAAGTATTATGCTCTAAGATTTTAATATTCATATTATTTCAGTATGGATCAATATACTGTCTAAGTAATGTTTACCTTTTCAGTTACTATAATTCTTTATGAAGCCCTTGTGAGGAATGAAATCAAAATGATCTCTCTGTTAGGAGTCGTTAAACTTGCACGGTGATGTGCACTTTTGGACAGTCTGCCATTTAGTAAAAATTTTAAAGAAAAACACATATGTGGAGCCCCGAGTATATGTAGAGATCAAGGGCTTACATCCACACAAGTGGAGCATCAGCCTGCTTCTGATAAAAAGGAGGGTTTTACAGTGTGCAGACTTCTGAAAGTACAGTAATCCTGCAGCGAGGAATTTGCAGAATCCGCAGGACCCTACAGGGATCAAGGAGGTTTGTGCTTACCATTCAGTACTGCTGCAAGACAAAGAAGAAATGCTTTCTTTTTCATCTTTCTAAATATCAGGTTTAATAGGATAGAAGCAACTAATCAAACAGCAATCTATTTTTGAAGGAAAAACACGTGCCATACATTTTCAACTTTAACCAAAAGCTCATAATTTATTTGATTTTTTTTAATTTTAGCACTTGGCTGAGTTTTTTTAACATGTTGAGAATACTAAAATTGAAATAATATTCACTAAAAGCTTTAAAAATTACACTGAAATGCTGCACTAGACAAATAAATTGGTGCTCTCTGGCATGAAAAGAGCATGTTAAGAGCTGGAAACAATTTCCTTCAGCAAGCAGTTTCACAAAAAATTAGCTCCTCAGCTTTGAAGAATCTTGTCTAGGTTAATGGAACACCAAACTGATTCAGGAGCCCACTGGTTCAGGACATACTGCCATGCTATTATCTCAACAGCACCCAGAACCTTCTTCCACTCTTCGGTATGACATGCATTTGTTATTGTTAGTGATGTTTTTCATTCTCAGAGCCAAACTCAACTTGCAACATTCATGCAACGTTAATTACAAATATTGCATCTTTATCTCTGACTGTTTATTGAAACAATGCTTTCTCATTGGTTATTGATATCCTTTGGCTGAAATAGAAGCTCCTTGTCTGTCAAGCCTTCAGACAGCCAGAGGTGAGAACATACTTTCTGAATGCTTGATAAGGCTACATCAGCAGCCCAGCACATGCACACACACGGAGATTGTGTACAGGAAAGGTGGCCATAGGGTTCTGCAGTAGGAGATGACTGGTGCTCTGAGCCAGAGCCAGAACTGGAAGAGGATAGAGTGGAAAATTTGGTCCAGAAAAAAGAAATCTTCAATGTCTGGTCTTGAAAAATAAAAAGGAAAGTAAAAGGAGAAATGGCATACAGTCAAGACTGTATTATCTGGAAAGTTCTTCAAAACAGTTTCTTCCCCTCCTCTGATACTCCTTCATATAAGAGTTTCCTGGCCAAGGCGAGGGCGAAAGGAAGAACACTTCAATCCAGACAATTTAGCTGATATTGTTTCTTTGTACTGAGTTTGGCAGACAACAGTGCTTCTCTCAAATCCCACAGACAGATAAGAAAAGTTAATTTCACCAATTTATTCTCTGAAAGACTGAGTCCCAGTGGGAATACTGTACGAAAATGTTTGGCAAACAAATCTACTGTTTGGCGGATATTCAAAATTATACTGGAAGATGTCTGAACCATTCCTTTTCCGGCATAGCAAATTTTTGTAGGAAAAAAATAACAAATTCACTTATTTTTAGTTTAATTTCCTTGTTTTCCAGAGAAAGAACTATTTTTAAAAACTACATAATTCAATGTAATCAACTATAGATTAATAAAAACAAACAAGGGTAAAGCAATAAGTCTTTTCCCTTTTGAGAGTAACTATGACTTGCAAATCAAGGAGCTGTATTTCCAATATATATAGATATAATTTAAAAACACTCAGATAATATTGTAAGATATGTTCACTTTACTATAACTATTTCTTTACAACTTCAAAAATATTCTGAAATAAATATATTGGCATTTGGTTTCAACACAAACTAATTATTTTTGAAATTAAAAAAATCCTTTACTTACAAATTAGCTAATGAAGGAAGGATTTTTCAGGACTAGAAATTTAAACCTTTCCTCAGAAATACCTCAAAACTTGTCCTTCCTCCATTTGGTCTTATTTCAAGAGAACTCAAGTGATACCAGGCAGCGATACGAATGCAAATTGCAATTGCAAAATTTTATGTCAAAATTCTGCAAATAATTACCAATTATAATTGGGCAGTGTTTTCCTCACCAGAATATCAATGAAGCAGCCCTGTTCCATGCCTCATGCCAAAGCAGGGTATGAGTGTGGCACGTGCACCTCTGAGCCCTGCACCAGTGGCATACCATGAGGGTTACATGTACTACACGTGACAAGTCCCCAAGAATCCCAGTAAAATTCGAAGATAGAAATCTTTCACATCCATACACAATCTAGTCCAATGCTTATCTTTTCTCACAGTTAGAAAGCTTTCCTTAATGATATAACCTAAATTGCCTCTGATGCATTTTCAGCCCATTATTTCTTGTCCTCGTGCCAAGGGACATGGAGAACAATTTCTTCTTTTCCTCTTTGCAACAACCTTTAAATATTTGAAGACAGTTATCATGTCTCCACTCAGTCTTCTCTAGACTAAACAAACACAGTTCTTTCGGTCTTTGCTCTGGGGTTATATTTTGTAGACCTCTGATCGTTTTGTTATTCTCCCCTGGATTTTTGCCAATGGATCCCACATCTTTCCTGAAGTGCAGTGCCCAAAACTAGACATGGTATTCCAGCTCAGGCCCCATCACTGCTCTCTGCACACCGCAGAGAGAAACAATTCATGTTTCTTATGCTTAGCATTCCTGTTAACACATCCTTGTCTGCCTGCTTCTTTTATCTGAGTATGACAGAGGTTACATATATTGGTTCAGATCCTCTGAAATACCGAGCTGCTCTTTGGGCAGAAATACTGCATTGTCACTCTGCATGTGATTATTTCTCTGCCTTTGCACTTGTCTTTACTGAACTCCATCATACTTATTTCTGACCACTCCGTCTATCTGTCAAGGTTATTTTAATTCCAATCTGTTGTACCTTAGCCCTGATGGCAGCTAATCACCACAGAGCCGCTTGCTTCCCCACTCTGCAGGACATTGGGAGGGAGGAAATTCACAAGGGTGAACGTGAGAAAACTCATGAGGTGAGATGAAGACAGCTTAGTAATCAAAGAACTGACAGAGTGCATCTCCAGTTCCACTACTTTAGGTCAAGATTAATCAGATTTTACAGCCTGGTAGCTTAGCAAAAGCAGAGAGACCAAATACAGTATAAGGATGGAATAGTTTTATGTTTTATGCCAGTGGTTCCTACCTGTGCTGGTGTGGTGGACTCATTATGTTTATGACAAAGAGCTCATGTGAGCATATATGGATCTTCTGTGCAGGAGATCTAAGTGAGCAATGTTGAATCTACCATTTTATACTGGCATTATTGGTAGGACTCTCCAACTAGCTCAGTTTGTAAATGCATGCAAACTCGTATGTCTCAAAAACACAAAGGAAGCAAAGTAAAAACAGAAAGTTTCTTCCCTTAATTCAGCTGACAGTTGAACAAAAGCAGTTGAGACCACATACAAACCAAGAAAATCTCAGCCTCCAAATAATTTGATTTAGACAACCAGCCATGACATTTTAAAAGGTATGTAATGTATACATGGACCTGTTTTTCCTCACAGCTGACAAAGATCTATTTTTGATGGATCTATCCTCACAGGACCTTTGGCAAAATGATACTTACATTTTTACTGGTCTAGTTTAGTGCAATTTTGAAACGAATCTGTTAGTCATTCCCATTGAGTGTACTTTTAGTTCTCACAGTGGAGCAGCCATCGGGGCACAGACTGTACTCTGTTTGGATGGAATACACTCAGAAGATGGGCTCGGTTCAGGGGAGCAGGTTGGAACGAGCCCAGGGCCAGGGTGTGTGGTGCGCATGGTGCTCTCAGCACTCACTCACACACTCTGCAGATCCCTTTCCCTTTGCCTGGATTACTGACTCCTAGACACAGGCACTAGGGAGCATGGAGTCACTTCTGGCAGATGTAATGGGGTAGCGATATAGGTATGGGATGCTTCTTTCAAATGGAATTATTAGCTACACAAAAATAATGACCTCAACTAATTGTAGCCTATCTTTTAACAGTTGCAACTTACCCATATTGGTATCTCATAGTTCATTCTCATACAGCAACAAGAAGGAGAAAGATTAGTTGTATTTTGGCATTTATTCTCTCATACTGCAACCATTTACCCATATTTTATATAAAGTATCCTCTAGGCTTACTGAACTCTCCCAATCCTCATAAGGCTAACTGTTTGTTGGGTTTTTGTTTTAAGCAGACCAGTGCCTATTGCACGAGACCAGTATGTTATTAATTTCAGCAGAGTAGCTTAAGGAATGAAGTATTAATGAAGTAAATAGCAATGTTTAATCATATAGGAGTAAACACATCTGCATTTTCACAGACTGAAAGAATACATTTCCAAATAACTATATTTCAGTGATGAAAGACCACACTGAAACAGAAATTCCATGAGCTAATAACATGCTGCACTTAATAGAAAACAACTTGATACTCCCCGTGGTTAAATACTACAAATAATGAAGACACAAGGCATGGAAGCCTAGTATTTGCATTAAAGAAAAAAAATTTTAAAATTATAAGCTCGTTTCAACTACCTTAGGCTTTTTAGATATTGAATCATTTTGGACAGTCCAACTTTTTTTTAATCAACACAGGATATTGTGCAGTGAGTTTCAAGAATGACCTTTGTTTTGCTGGCTTAGGGAAGTGGGGAATCCTTCCATTTGCCTTTAACAGTAAATGATAAATCCAGTGCTGTCAACAGATTTGCTATACCTGGCAATGTGCAGATGAATAATACTTCGATAAATAAAAGAGTTTTCTATTCCAGTAATAACAAAGTGAGTGATCTTGTTGAAAAGAAAAGCCTGGCAAATGTGAAGGGTTACACACATGATCCCAAAAGGCTCATTCCCCCAACAGTTGTATTAACCCACAATAAAAGTAATCTTAACATTAAAAAATAATTGCTGGTTTTATCTTTAAAATATGAAAATGTGAGTCCTTTTGCTGTGTCTCAACAGGCTGAAGTGTTTTACATGAAGGCAGAGTACATTCTTCTCTCTACTTTTCAGTTTTAGCTGAATGCCATTGCAACGCCCAGAAGTAACTCAGTGTGTGCCAAACATGAATATTTTTAAGCGTCATTTGAGTTTTAGAGGCTGCAGTAAGTGATGGGAACACAATCGTCTTGGGAATCTACAAATAACTTTAAAAAAGCTCATAAATCTGGCTTTCATGTTTTGGTTTTCAACAGCTTTATGAAATATGTCAAAGCTTGAACACAGCGAGTTCATTTTCCTTCAAATTTCTGAGGACTGATTTTTCTCAATCTTTTTTGATATGCTGCAGAGAAACAAATAAAAAGGACTTGGCTTTAAAAAATCAGGCATCAGCAAATTTTTTTTTTTTAAAGTTGCTTTCTTATTTTAATTTTTTTTTTGTATCAACAGAGGAAAAACTAAGACAGGCGGCCTAAAGTATTTCCTCATCAAAAAAACCACAAAATGTTTCTGTTTAGCACACAATATATCACAACATACCAGACCAAATATTAAGGAAAATGTGATGTATAATTAAAAGACTTTTTTTCTTAAATTGTTTAAAAAAGATGCATAGTAATGACTAAGCACAACAGAAACCTGGAGAGCTGCATTCAGAAGTCCCATGCAAACTCTCTACTTACAGGGAATCACATGCACTACAATGATAATTAGCAGGGAACGCTTGGTTTTAAAATATGAACTAAAGGGTCAGTTGAAATTACGTCGAAGTTCAACAGAGAAAAGTCTTTAAAATTGTCTGAGAGTCACAAAATTGAGTCCACTCAAAGAGATTACCTGGCACCACACATGGTGCCACTGCTGTGGAGTGCTGCCAACTGTAAAACTAGACCTGATTTGGGTTGCTCTCAGAAACTCCCAAAAGAAATGCTATCATGATTACCTCTGGTCTGTAACTTCCCTGAGTAGTACTCCTTGGCAGGAATACTTCTTTATGTGTAATAACATCTCCTCTTCACTTAATCTATGTCACAAATTGGGAGATCCCATAGGAAGAAGGGAAAGCAGAGACATTTAATCCTCCAGCACTAGAAGCAGCAAGTGGAGTTGCCAGCACACATAGAACAAAAAAAAGCCCTGGGTGTTCAAATATTTGACCAGGTGCTTTTTGTCAATTACATTCTAAAATTACCATTTCTCAAGAACAGTTTTTTGGAGAGGACCACTTTCTTCATAGGGGCTAAACAAAAGACATGATTAACAATTTGCATTTGAAGATTATTTTCATGAACTATTGTACTTTTTAGCATGACAATAATATAAAAACTTCGAGTATATTGTGACAGCAAGCTGGGACGGTCTTCTGTATAGCTGAGGCAGAAATATTTATGTTGTAAATATAGAGTAAATTTAAAGCTGTACAAGTTGGTAGGGCAATGGCTGAGTACCTGACACTAAATTTATTCTCTTTGCTCTTCTTATTTCTCAAGTTAAGGATAAGCATTTGAAAAAGATTTTTTTTAACAAAGTGAAAAAATGGCTTCACAAATCATAGTGGTAAGTTGTGCATGGTAACAAATTATGCTCTTCTAAAAATAATTGATTCCAGTATCTGCTTAAGGAATTGATGCTTACCAACTTGTGAGCTAATACACCAAACACATTTACAGCAGATTGCCCTACTGTTTTCTTCTTAAGAGTCTACTGGAGGCAGAGCAGACACTGTGTCAGTAACCTGATCAAATGCTGGAGGAAAACAGAAATCTAACATGTTGCTGCGAGTAAGACGTTTGAAACATAAGCCTTATTTAGAATATAATCTTATTCCTGATTAGGATTTCAGATGCATTTGGGATTTCAATATATAATAACATTTCCACTTTTTTTTTTCTTTTCTATCACTTATTTATAATTTAACTTTTTTTAGTGACAAAGATAATGGAACAATGTTAATTTGACTTATTTGGTATTTGCATTTGGTCTTGCAGGAACTGTCTTAATGACGATAAAATAAAAGTATGACTCTAAAGGTGAAGCTATTGAAGTGCAAATCTGAAGTGGCAATCTAAAATCAATTCACAGGAAAGTCCACTTCTGTTTACTGAAAATGTAATGGTGATCTTCTAAAAAAATTTTTTTTTTTTTTAAAAAGAAATATTCTTGTAAATTTCATATGGAATTTGGGTTTGTTTTAAATTTGAGCTTGACAGTTATGATGCAGTTAAATACAGAGAACTAGGCAGACTTATTATGGTAGTGGACTTTCAGTGACTTCTCGTGCTAGCTGGGCAAAGTTTGTAGGGTCAAACTCCTGACCCGGTCCTCCTGTCTGAGTTCCTTTCCTACATTCCTGCTGTTCTTCTTCTAAGAATGGTGCAGGATCGAGTGTCTACTACTTTCTAGTCTATCTGGATTTTACTGAAGTGCTTTAACTTTAGTGATAGCAGAAAGCCTTTTCAAGAGGCTGTCGTTGCATATGCTAGCAGTTCCAATTTGAAAACCAAAGGATACTCAGCAAGTACTGTACATAAAATATGAGCAACTGGGATTTGAGCTTAAATGCAAGATAAATATTCTGAAGCACAGAAATAGTCACAGTCTTCAAGCAAAACTACTAGTTATTTTCTAGTCACACATCTGGGTATCTTAGATAAAATACAAATGCTCAAAAACAGCTCTCCTGCAAACTAGTTTTCTACTAAATGTATGTAAATAAATATTTATCATATCTGGCTCTGTCCCAATCCAGAATTCCCACTAAAATCCATGAGAATAAGGTGGGTGTATCAGGAATACAGCTGTAGTCCTTATATCAATGCAAACTCTCATGATGTAACAGAAGGTACTATTTGCTTACACACATACTATACTGAAGTATATACACTACTCAGAGAATGAGGGAAAAGAATCAAATCTAGCTAGTCCTGCATAAGGGAAAAAGTTTAAAAATGTCCTGCACACCCACTGGATCATGCGTCTGTTTTTATTTTAAAATTCTATTAGGTTTAAAATTGAGGAGCTAACACGGTAGTTCTAATGCTACCCATGGAAATTTTCTCAAAATGACATTATTGATTAAAGTGTAATGCATTTGTCCTTATGCTGTGGACTGATACTGGGAGAGCTATAAAGACATCATTGCTCAGACTGTTAATAGAGGCAAGAACTCATTGCACAACACTGGAATACTCCTGGGGTTGAACAGAGAAACAGTAATGATGTGATTTGGAGGGAATTCAATAAATCCTTCTTATTAAGAAAATGCCAGTGTCGTACAGAAAGAAAGGGAAAGCTAAGTCTTCTCCTGAGAAGATAGATACATAAATGCCAAAGTGTTTTTTAATGATTTCACAGCTAAACAAAACTACATGGTATTGTCATGCTCTTTTCTGCTATATAACAGACCCCTTATTACAAACAAATATGACAATTAAAAATTAAATAGTCCCATACTAAACTTAAAACAGTAGTTTTATCAATTACAACCTTATCACAGCCAATTACTTCTCCAGTTTGAAGTAAAGCTGAAATCAGGTATGAGGGGACTGGAGAAGGAAAAATCAAAATACTTTGACTAGGCAAGTTTTATATTATTTCATAAATAAAAGGAATACATCAAGTTTCTTATGCTCATCAAACACTGAATATATTCACTGAGACACACTCCGGTAGAGCCAGCATGATACAGTCACAAAGCATGCACATCAGGGTGACAGCTAAAAAGCAACAGAGAGCTTTGCACATAATCTAAAACTAAATCTGTATGTAATTTCCTTCCCTTTGTTAATTGAAGATTAAAACTATATCAAGGGGAAGCCTTCTATGAGGCTACTTCCAACAACAGATGACTCAACTAGCACCTGAGAATTTGTTGTGCTTGTGTGTACTGAGGTTCTGAACTTCCTGTTTCAATAAAATACCAAACAAGTTGTGTTTCCTTTACAAATAAGCTATTACATCAAACCCTGTTCCTATAATTTCAGTTTTTGTCCACATTCCAACATTTTCTTTGGCAAATGTAGAAACATTCTAATTAAAGAGAAGAGAAAAACAAGCATCATTCATCATGGTAAGAATGAATGCTCAAGAGAACATCCTTACTGGTTACTTGTTCATTCAGTTTAATTTGGCTTTTAAAGTGCACTTAATTATGGCATGCAGTTCTCTCAGATAAAACATGGGTAGCAGGGCTTCCACTAGTAGTGTCTTGTGAAAGCTATTAAAGGTAATAATTCCTCTAATGCCATACAAATGTAATACCACCTGTGTAAAGTAATTAAAATATTTTTAGAACACCATAATACTTGAAATACACTATTCTTTAATGTATCATTTGAAATTTTTTTAAGGGGAAATGTTCCTGTGTTTTCCTCAGCATGATCTATAAGATAAGAGCGATAAGAATCCTTTCCAATGTCCTCTTTCCTTAATTTTCAGTTTTTGTTAATGTTAGATTCCAGATGAAAGACCTCTATCTACCTCATTTGCAACTAACCATGACAAAGTCCCATGAAAAGGTAAATACCAGACCTGCAAGCACAGCACAATGTAATTGTCTGCTTAAGTACAATACAGCCTATACATTACAACATATGTGGTTTCTTGCCTAAATTTATTTAACCACAGAATTGGAAGTGCTGATTCACCAAGGCAGAAACTCAAACTTTAAATGACACTATAACAGGAGTTATAATTAATCAAACAAATGTCATTTTGGATAAGACCATGTGCACATTTTATCTTTGTGGAGAGCATTGCTTCTTTGTCTTTTAAACCAAAGGCTTCCAGGAAATGAAGTGAAAAGCCCAGTCAGCTGCTCAGGGTTGTGTTCTAGACAAATCTGGAATGCAGTAGAAAAAAACATCCACTGTAGATGGTTAAAGCCAGTAGAGGATGCTGAAAACTTCTGATAAAAGAAATAACCACTACGATGTCTGCAACACCCTCCAAAAGAAGAAATTTTCATGCTGCAAATAGTGCAGTTAATCCTGGAAAAACCCTAAGTTGGAGAAATGACCTCATCAAAAGGAGAATGACTTGGCAGTGTTGTTGAGGAGAAGCCAGCATCCCAAGAGCAGTGGTGAGATGCTCTAGGGGAAAGCACACAACAGGAGATTGGATGGCAGTGTGTGCTCACAGCCTGGAGAGCCAACAATATCCCAGGCTGCATCAAAAGCAGTGTGACAACAGGGCAAGGGAGGGGATTCTGCCCCTCTGCTCTGCCCTCTTGAGACCCCACCTGGCGTGATGCATCCAGCTCTGGGGTACTCAGGATAAGAAGGGCATGGAACTCCTGGAGCAAGTCCAGAGGAGGTCACAAAGGTGACCAGAGGGCTGGAGCACCTCTCCTATGAAGACAGGCTGAGAGAGTTGGGATTGTTCGGCCTGGAAGAAGAGAAGGCTCCTGGGAGACCTTAGAACAGCCTTCCAGTATTTTAAGGGGGGCTACAAGAGAGATGGAGAGAGACTTTTTACAAGGGCATGTAGTGACAGGACAAGTGGAATGGCCTTAAGATGAAGGAGGGTAGGTATAGATTAGATACTAGGAAGAAATTCTTCACTGTGAGGGTGGTGAGGCACCGGAACAGCTTGCCCAAAGCTATGGGTGCTCCATCCCTGGAAGTGTCCAAGGTCAGATTGGACAGGGCTTTGAGCAACCTGATCGAGTGGATGGAGGTGTCCCTGTCCGTGGTGGAGGGAGTTGCAGCGTGATGATCTTTAACCTCTTCCAACCCAAACCATTTTGTGATTCTATGAACCTCCAGAAAAAAAACATCCAAACAAATCCCAAACAAAAAATCAAAACCAACAAAGAAACCCGAAGCAAAAAAACCAAGAAAAAATACTGTCTATTTTTAATATCAGATGAACCACTGTGTGTCCTTCAGCATCTCCTATGTGAGTAAGCAGCAGCCAGCGCAATCCACATCACACAGAGAATAATAATAATGGGACCACACTGTGGTACTGCTTCAAGAAGCGCATCTTTTGTTTCATAAGTGTGAGCTTAGCCTGACCAAAAACCCAATGGGATGGGACAAACAGATCTTTCAATTATTTATGCCATTCCTATTTTATAGTTTCTCTTCTAAGCCACAATTGACTCAACTATATAGTTCCACATAGTAAACTTTTGTGTAAAACTTCTTAATTAACGTCATAGTTAGCTACCTCCTTCATGTCAGACTAAACCCAGAACTTCAATAATAGTACTCAATAAAATCTGTAGAGTTTGGCCATGCTTTGTGTTGAAACTGCAGCTGTTTCAAGGCGCTTACAAACATACCTTGATTCCGGCAGGAATCTCTGAGGCTAGGCAAAATTTTTGGTAGATCATTAAAGTTTTGGGACAAGTTTTTCAATTTTAATGTGGTAGTGAGGACCCCTTTAAACTGATTCTTAAATGTGTATTTCCTTTGATTTTATAAAGTTAGTAGTAAACAGAATTTTTACACTTTTTGCCTGGATTGTCCAAAACATCTTAGTTTAAAAGATAGATGCTAATTAATAGTTACTGTCAAAACAGCCAAGAAAATTCCACCCCATTCAGATTACCCATAAAATTCCTGTCCCTCAGGAAAACATACTGCTGTTAGACTTCTCTCTCTATAAGAGATTTAAAAGCAGGCATGACACGCAGCAAAGACTATTGAAGGTGACCAGAATCAGGCTGCCTCATCTCCACAGGTAAAAGTCTCTCATGTGAACCACTGCCAGAGTTTTCTGCTGAAAATGAATTTGATAAAGCCTCCAGGCCACAAATAAATCTGGTAGAATGAAATATGGGTAAAGTGTGACCTTTCAGTCAGATTGGGAAAAAAAGAAAGGACAGAAATATTCTTCTGAAGATCAAAAGGTCCCTGGTGCAGACACTACCCTTTCTGTTCAGTGGAAAATAATGAAGAAATACTACCTTTGTAATAGTAATATACTGACTAGCAAAGTGAGGCTCTTTTTTCATTGCAGCCTCTGGGACCAACTTCAGGCAAATATTAAATAATACTTTTTTAAAATTATGAATTTAGACCATCTTTTAAATACTCCTGATAAATAACTTCAATACACAAGACATAAATCATTGTAAGAAAAACATGACAATAGAACTTCTTGCCTTTGAAAAATCCTCCAAGATCTACAACGGAATCTCATCAACACATAATAAATCACAAAACAGTAAGAAAAGTACAGAAGTATGTTCATACACAAAAAAAATACTCACAAGCACAACCAGTCAAAATCATTGCAAAGTAAATCAGCTGAAGATGGAATTTAGTTCGACAAGTATCTTATGAATACATTTTAAAATTGAATTTTTTTGGTGTTTGTGTGGTTGGAGCAAAGGTATGGGAGCTAGGAATCAAAGGAGCCTATTAAAATGGTTATATCAGGGAAACTAAGACTAATAGCACAAAATCTGGCACATAACCATGGAGTATTTTCTTCATATTAGCGGTGAATTACTTCAGCCTCAATTTTGGAGGACAGAATTCTGCAGTTAAGACTGTACCTTAGACACACTTATGAAAGTGCCTGAGAAGACAAGCTATATCAGCTAAAATGTACTAAAATGTATTGCTCTCAGGAGATGCAACTGAGAAATACATTCAGAAAAATATCAGGTCTGTAGGCCATGATCCTGCCCTGTAGTGGTATTGTCATGAACTTCAGTGTCATATTTTCTTCCAAGAACATGAACACAGCTCAGTACAACCTTTTGCTTGTGACTAAATGAAGAAACAGCAAGGAATTTATTAAATATAAGGGAACTTTATTTAAATAAATAAGATTCACTTTTGCTGGAACCATTGCATGACAGTGTTTTGAGGGAGTCAGATTTGTAACTAATTTTATTGCCTGGATATAGTGTACTACAACTATAATAAACAAAAGCCAACAAGAGCATCTCAACAGCTGTCTCCACTAAAACTGCCAGATCAGAAATTTTCCCTTCCCAACATAGCTATAAAGGGTCCCCGCAAAGTTCCACTGTATTTTGGCTTCTATTCCATCTAGAACTACTGTTAAAGAAATGATAATATAATGATAAGAGCCCATAATTCAACACATTTTTCCTCTTATAAAACAATTCCTTGATATACACATTCTTCTGTGCTACGTAGAAGAAGTAGTTCTCTACAATTTCACCTTTTAAATAAATGGAATGTATTTTGGATTGACAGCATTTTAACTATTACAGATAAACACTGCATATAAGCCTGATTTACTGTTATGCAATAAAATATACATAAACAAATAAAATACACATAAACAATTTCCTTCTGCCATAACAAGTGTGAGGATCAAGTAAGACAAAGCAGGATTTCTGAAGCTTTAGCTATATAACCCCTGTGGGGCTCCAATGGCTTAACCAACAAAAAATCGCTATATGCAGGAGACGGGAGGTTTTCTAGCACATTCTGGTCTCATGAAACTCTCAGTCTTCCATTTTGTTCATATATGGAAGACAGAAGTCTACTTTTTCTGTCACTACTATCCACACATGCAGTACATTTCACTCATAAAATACTGAACATGTACAGAGAAATCTTTTTTACTGAAGGATAAAGGTATTTAGATGGCAGTGACTAAAACCACGATATTTCTAGCATTAGGATAATATACATTACTTACCCTAGGAAAAGAATATTAAAGCTAAAAGCTGATTATTAGCATCAAGCACTTTTGCAAAGTGTACGTGACCATCTGCCAGTGAGCTTGTAATGGATCATGCAGGCAAACACAATCACAGTGCAACATCACCAGAAGAGAAAAGACAAAGGCACATAAACGCAACCATTTTTTTTTCTACTCTGGAAAAAAGATCAAAGTAAAACTTTGATTGTGTTTTTAAATGATAACGCAGTTTCCCCAAGTGCTGATTTTCTAGAAGTGCAAGATTACAGTCCAGACGATAATGTAAAAGCATGTGTAATGCACATGTAATGTGTTACAATTGCAGCAAAGCAGAAACTTACCAAATCTACATCAACAGAACAACATAAACCTGTGTTCTTCCTAACAATTAATATTAGCTGCAGAGATGACTGGGCCTGGCACTGTTCTTATTACCTGTACACTAGTTTCAGCTTCCTTACTGCAAGCTTTGCTTGCTCTTCTGGTTCTATTTCCCCTTTAAACATATCCTAGTGTTTCTTTTCATTTAAGAACTACGTCCTTTCAAGAAACTCGGAAAACAACCCAGAAGCAAACAAAACCTGCATTTTTGGTTTATGAAATGTATTCTATGTTTATGTGCAGAGAAAATTCTGGGCTGGAACAAGCTGTCCTGTCAACACTTTAGACTTTCTTTTAGCAAAAAATTTACATTCACTCATTTTTCATTTTCATGTTAGTCCAACCTAGTCAAATGCAGAGAGGAAACTGGTGACATACACCACAATTACAAGCAAAGTAACCAGTGAAAAGTTTTTGTAACCAAAGTGTACCAAGGCAGCAAGATTAGTGAGATATATGAGGCCATCGTACTATAAGCAAGGACTACAGAGTGGTAAAAAGGAATTACAGAACTGATTTTTTTCCTGGAAAATTAGCAATGTAGATAAAAAAGAGGTCTTTTTAGTAGCTAATTGGGGTGTCAAAAGTTATTTTTAAGTCATTGCAGAACATAATCGTGTGCTCAAGTGCATCGATTAAGCACATCAGCCAGAGAAGCCACAGAAGTAGGTGGGTCTCCTTCCCAAGATGGGCTCCTGAGCAATAATCAGATGCATCCATTAAGTCCAACAGGTTTCTAAAACTGTTTTATCTCGGCTATTTTGTCTGAGTATGCTATGTATATCTGAGTATACTACATCTTTAGAAACAACTTTTGGATAAAATTGGCCTTTTTACTCAGCATGTCTTTGTAAACTAACATTTAAAGGACATATTCCACAAAAAACGATGCTATGTCTTCCTCCTTCCAGTTTGAGCCAATTTCCCTAGTATGGAAGCAGGATGTACTTCAAGTTCTCATGTCTTCACTGGTAATAAAGGATAAAATTAGTGCCAGGCTCAACAATCTGTCTTTATTAAATAAAAATAGTAATTTACATTCGCATCCTGAATATGTAAAATTTCCTTTCTTTCTTGTCCGTAGCAATGTATCGCATACAGGGATTATTCCAAGTTTCACAGATGTCACACAGACAAAGCAACAGCAGTGGAGTACTAGAATATTAGAGAAGCAGCATATAACTTGCAGAAAGTGATAGCCGAGTAAGACCTTTTTTAACTTAGGGTATAAAGTGAGACAATGCCAAGTAGGTGATTTATGCCATCTCTTGAAATATAGTTAATTACTAATACTGAAAGCATGATAAATGAAGGTAAATATTCTCAGGTTCTTTCCATTAGACTGGGAGCTGAAGTGCTTAAAAAATCCTCCACATGCATTAACCTGAACATTATAAAAGTTCTACCTGTGGCCACAGTACGTTTTAGCAAGTGAAACCCGGATATGACTGTGGATTGTATGGTAGACAGGACACCCAATTCCAGTTTAATTTGAAGTTTTCTACAGCATCTAAGGTGTTGAGAGGACTTGCTTCTCATTAAGTATAACAAACACATACCAATGCCAATAAAGAGGAGTTGAACAGTATTAGATGTATAAATAGATACAAGAAAACAACATCTTGAAAGCAATGCCAAATATGTAGATGTTATCAGTATTTACTTTTACATTCTGGAAATGTGAAAGGAAGGCCTTACAATGGAGCTTTGGAATTTATATTTGTGGGACTGCTAACTGAACTATACAGAAACCAGGATTCTGGCTTTCAAAATCATGCTAAAAAATATGGTTTTTATTTATTTGCCGCTTTCTATTGCCATTTTGCAGAGGAACATTTTCATGCTTCTGTAACCATGAGGAATATAATTATTTCCCCTAAATTTAAGCGATCACTTCTTTCTTAATCTAATTAGTTCACAATCTAGGACATAACAGACCAAAAGGACAGAGTAACATGATCACTGGCAACACCCAAAACAAGGTAAGATTTTTCTTTTACCCCAAAACTCTTGACAGAATTTGTAACAGCTGCAGTTTACATTTCAAATACAAACTAAACTACTCATGCACATAACATATTTAAAAGCTCTTAGGCTTTTTCAAACTCATAGATCAGAGATGCATTCTTACCAAAAGATGCAAAGGGAGACATACTAGGATTTTTGAAGTCTCTAAACCTACACTGAGAACCTCTGAAAATCTGTCATTCATTTATGAACATTAAACATTTTAAAGTTTTAACCACAAAGCATTTTAAAGTACAGAATACATGGCTATTCCAGCTAGAGACATTGTTAAAAGTTGACTGTAACAGCTAAGACCAGAGCAGAATATAAAAATTAAAAACAGAATAAGGATTTAGTAATCACTTATTCCTCTGGTTTTATTCTCCTGCCGGTAACTTTTATTTCTGCTGAGCTTGGCAGATGTCCCACAGAATGGGGGATGTCCAGTATTACACAGTCAAATCTTGTGTCTCATATGAAAAGCATATGGAGCATGGCTTTCCACATATCTTCATTGAAACCAGACTGGTTTTCAGATGCCTAGTAAACTGGAAAAATGACACAGTGCATACATGGATAAAACCTTCATGTACAGCAGATGCACTACCAACTACAGAGTATTTGATGTCCGTGTGCAGAGCTGTTACACAGTTCCAAACTGTCCTGTATTTCAACAATTAGTATTTAGGATTCACAGCTCTACTTTTATAGAAGAATATTAATTAAAAAAAAAGAAGAAAAAGAAAAGGACAAGATAAAAAACCCTCTCTCCCTTATTTCTAATCCTGAATACTTTAATTTCTGTTTGTCTTCTCTTCATCAACGTTACTTCATTTCACCAGCTGTGATATGGTGCAATACTTACTAAGCCATCTGCCAATTCATTTTTTTTGGAAACAGGTGCCTTCTTCTGACATGGAAGAGCCAGAAAAGAGCTAGAATTTGATGAATGAACATTTAATGAATTTATGAACACTGAGAAATCAATGAAAGGGAACCAAGTGTCACTTATTGTGAAGCCTGATTTACACCAGTCATGAAAGCCAATATTTTAAGTAGTGGTAACGCCTCTTGAAAATGCTTCCAATTGTTTAACTAGGCTCCAGATTGTTTGGTGAGAAATCTGTATCTTTAGAAAAAATTCTCACTGTGTAAAGCTAATGCAAATGGCAACTGCTTGAGGATTCACACATTCTGGTTTATTTTAAAAATACACTTGTATTTCAAATAAAGACAGTTCTTGGCTACTGTTCATGTCATTAACAGCTTTAAAAGCCTCGGGCCATCCTCTGTAAGCAGGCACAGGGCATCTGCAAATTACAATAATGCAGAACAGACCCACATTTTGTTTACTTCAGCAGCTTCTGATCATTTTCCATGACAGACATATCACAAAAAGGTTCTGACTGATACTAGAAAAGTCTTCTAAATGACAAGGCCCCAGTTCGCCTTTAAAGCATCACTTTTTTTTTCTTAGTCCTTGAGGCTATCAGTTTATTGAAACAGCTATCTTAAAAGCAAGTGTTATTTTTCCTTATTGGGTGTACTGTAGTCTAAAACTGTGGCCCAGCAGAGTTAGGTCAGAGGTAAGTGAGTGCAGATTTTCTGCCCCCATTGCACAACCAGCAAGGTAAAAAAATGAATACAAAGGAGCCCACTTCACACGAAATAAATGTTCCAAAATAGAGGCTTTAAAAGTAGAGAAATTTGTGGCTTGTTAAGTTCATGATGTCCATGAAGTGCATTTCTATGTTTAAATAAGTTTTCTTTTTAAAAAAAATAAATTCTGAAAACAGAAGTAGCAATTAAGCCATTGATAATTGAGAATAATTTGGTTGCAAACTTCTCAGTCAGCCAAGAAGGTTTTCATGTGGGCAATAATAGTCTATGAAGCACGGTCTCACTCTGATGCTTTTAGCAATTGGAATAGCTGTATTCTTTTGCATGTGATTGATGGAATTAATAATATAAAATGAAGTTGTCCCAATTTTGCAAAGAAATCTGAAACCATAATAATTTCCAATATATAAACCCGCTGCTGCATTATATTGGAATAATTGTGCTTAACAGTTTGCAGGCATTAATATTAGCTTGTGCCTGATAGGTTTAATTTCATGTCTGTGAGAAAATGCAAGAATTATTTCAAACATATTAATTATATTTTTATCATCTGAAGAGGGATTTTTTTTCCTGTAAGCACTTTTCACATGGAGGTCCAACATAAATATTTTTCTTTCTTTCATCAGAGTGATGAAGTTTGATGAGAGAAATTAAGAGATGAAAAAGCTTATTAAATCACTTAATTCATACTGCTGCCAGTGCAGGATTTTCCATTTTTCAGTGTTTTGCCATCTGTATTACTCATACAACAGGGATTCCACTGCTTCTCATGAGAGGGTTTTCTACAGTCTCATAGATCTTAGCTTCAGAAGATATCTCCTTATACTCTGTATGAAATTAAAACAAAGTTTAGGCCATGACTCCCTACAGTTTCCCTGCCTGCTGTAGTCCTGCCTGGAATACTTCACAGCTGGCCAAAAACTGTGACCATTGCTAGTCCATCCTTCCTCACCACGGGCTGCACTGGGGTTCCAGAACAGTCCCTGCTTAAACATTTCAACTGACATTTACCAAAGGTAGAGTGTTCTTAACCTTGCAAAATGTGGCAACAGTGTAAAAGATTTATCTTTCCAGGGTGAATAATCTATTTAGACCCAATTTCTTATTGGCTTGTTTTTTTAAAAATCAATTCACAATCCAAATGAATCCATTACCGAAAGAGAAGAGAAGCAAAATAATACAGTTTGGATACAATAGTCCGAAAACTGTAATAAAATAAAAAGTACTGATAATATGTTAACAACAGCACTTTAAGATGAGACAGTGAAACACATTTGAAATCTTGAATAACCATCACTTATTTCCATAAGTTTCATGACATTCATTTCACCTAAGTTCTGGTGCTGACATCTGAACTTGTTATCCAAGAGTTTCCTTCTGACAAACAGAGAAATTTCTCTGACTCCACAAGGAAATCTTGGTTGACCTGATTTTTGCATTTAATCAAAGAAGGGCACCGTAACACCTTACACAAGGATACAATCTTCATCAATGCAAAAAGAAAATATTCTAAGATGGCAGAGTTAGGAGATACTGTAATTTCATGACATCATCTAGTAAAGATTTTAATGTATGGATTTTGCTTCCTAAAAATGATACTCAAGTGGGTGAACAGGCAAAGGAAGGCAGAAATTAGTAGAAGAACATCAGCTGATAACTAATTTGATGAACTAGAAATAAAGTTATTTATGTTCAAGAAAAATGCTATTCACTGGACAGTGCTATTAAGGCTCAGGCCACATTGCTGAAACAGTAACAAATCAGAATATTTCATTTAAAACCAAAGGTGAAGCTTTACTAATTATTTATGACAGAATTTGATAACAGATTTGACTGAAAATATTGACATAAAAATCAAGTAAGAACATACAAGTTATGCAAGGTGTTCTATAATCAAGTTTAAACTCAAGCTAATAATTTGTAAATGAAAGTCACTTTGGCTGTGGCTGGCCTGAATGTGGATTCACATTCAAACAATACAGACATCACCAATGTTGTCTCCAAATTTTCTGTACATATATTTCTAGTGAGACAGAATACTGATTTTTAAAGATTTGAATTTCCTGTGTAGGGAAATTACTCAAGTAATAATTCAGATTTAGATAAAAGTCCAGTAAAAGGACTTTCTAATTGGTTTGTGTTGGGAAGAAAATATCCCAGTTTAATGATAGGATACTCATAAGAGATTTGATCTTGTCTACATATTCCACTGGAGATGGAGGATTATCTTTCCAGCAAAGGATTTATTTGGAGAGATAAAGAACAGACTGTTACTCAGCCGGTGAGTTACTTACGTTAATATTTACAGAGCAATAAGCTGTATGGAGGCAAGGAGTCCAAACTCAAAGAAGCCCTAATCTTGGAATCTGTATGCAGCTAAACTTTGTCCTGTCCCATCATGGGTTCTGATGCCTCACTAACCAGGGAAAATAACCCACTTTAATTCCTTCCTTTGCTTGTACAGCAGGAGGACTAACAATAAAAAGAATGCCCAGTTTTTGTGGCAGAATCAGCAAGAGGGTGGGCAATGTTTTCAAGAACTATTACTGAACTATGTTTATTGGTACTGAAAAAAAGAAAATATTTATCTTTATGGAGTGCAAAAATAGTTTGCAGTTGCTCTGTCCTCTTCAAATTACACATCCATAATACAGTTCAACAAATATGAATGTATGAAAACATGCTGCAAATATTTTTCTTGCACTCTCCATAAAAAGGTTAGTGCATGTACTGTATTTTTTTCTTGAGGGAAACAGATGTCAGGAACTAGGTACCTTACTGTTGCCGTAAATGTCCTCACCCTCTCTGAAAGCGTTGTTTATTCCTCTTACACAGTTTTTCACTTCCTTTTCATTCCCTCTTTGACATCAGTTTATCTTTGAATTCGGATTCTTAACTTGAACATGC
Source organism: Ifrita kowaldi (assembly GCA_013398055.1). Lineage (NCBI taxonomy): Eukaryota > Metazoa > Chordata > Aves > Passeriformes > Cinclosomatidae > Ifrita > Ifrita kowaldi. The sequence continues at coordinate 111,366 of VZRS01012632.1, forward strand.
TCTTCGGAAGTATGACATGCTGTTACTATCAAATAAGTGTGCCACTACCAGATGAGAGAACCTTCTGCTAACCTGCACGACTGCTTACAAGAGGAAGGATTTAAATCACAGGGACTGGGGTGATTTGTAAGGCTATCTTACTGTCAGCTGCTTAGACGTTTTACAAATACATTCCTTTAAACAAACGGCACATGCATTTTTCTTTAGGATGTCAGTAAGGCAGATTTCTTATTTTCCAAAAGCCTTCTGGATTCTTTCAGAGTCTGCTGCCTTTTCACATCAACATAATACAGCATTCACATAATACAACAAAAGTCAAAACCTTACATAAAGATTTTAGGTTTAAATTGTCCAAATGCACAAAACTATAATTAAAAAGACATTTTTCAAAGCATAGAAACAGTATATAAGCATAGAGAGTAAGAACATCTGTTAAGTTTTTTCACTTATAATTCAACAGTTAAGAGTAAATACACAAGTGATATGGGAACAATTTTTAAAAACAGGTTTTAAAGGCTTTACTAGAGCCAGTTGCTACACAATAGTACACAAGTTATTTCATTCAGTTTCAAACCAATGATAACCTGTTTAAACAAGTGCTATGTTATGCTTTGCCCAGTATGGGAGATAGACAGAGCACAGCACTTAACACTGTCAGATATTCAGCAGCGCAGTTGTAAGATCCTTAACATTAGCTGAAATTTCCATGTTAGTTTTGAACTCATGCTATTTGAGTTTAAGATGTAATTACACTTGCTACCAGCTAAAGTTTGCTGTCATCACATAACTCTGAACAGAATAAGCACAGCCTTTGGGCACTATAGCCAAACTATATAAAAATGTTAGGGAGGAAGGACATGTAGCAACTATTCTTCATAATCCTAGGACTCACTTCCTACTTCTGTATGTGGATGACTCATCTTTCAAAGATTAAAATAACATTCATTATTAGAAAATGCCCACAGTGAAAGACACTACCATCTGTCCTACAAACAGGAACTTCATTAATGCACAGTGAGAGTCTTAGATATGTGTCTACTTATTTGTATAGACTAGTGTTCAATAGATACTCGTAAATTCTACTTTAGATATCACTAGAAAATTTGGACTGAAAAACGAAATCACTATAAAAGTAACAAAACAGCAGAAATAAGAAGCATTTTGTATTTAACAAAGTTTTGGAATGTAGAAGTGATAATGAGAGGAATTTAAAAAACCCTATTAATTCATGTTATTGCTATTACTTAAGCTGTGATATCATAAAGTCCCAATCTAAATTAACATGACCAATTATATTTTAGGTACAGTAGCATCAACACCATACTAAGCACACACATATATACAGATATAATTATGTATACATAAAAGATATAATATCTTTTGATGTTATCTCGATAAAAAAACTTGAGAAAATGTTATATTAAAAAGAAAGTCTATAATTTGAACATATGATCACATTAAATATCCAATTATCTGAGAAAAGATATCCCAAGTTTAACCCAAAACAGTCCAGGAAAGCCAAACTAGCCAGTGGCTACAAAGAAAGCAATGAAGTTGACATATTGGTAGGAGAGGTGCTGAATTCAGACCTTCCAAATTTGAAGCAATTAAGTACATAATCTATTTGTGTGAAGATCTGATGGTTGTCTAACTATCCTTATGATAGCAAAGTTGAATGTAATTTACTGAGGCAGAACTAATACAACAAGCTTCACAAGCAAGTCACATTTCAAATGTTATGGAAGAGCCAGCAGATTATGTTACAAAATTCAGTAAGTTGATGATAAGGACCAAGATAGGAATTTTAGACACATTAATGAAAGCATAGCATCAAAATAGGGAGTGAATGAAACATCAAAGAAACAAAGGATACATAACTTGCAGATTATAGATTTAAATGTGTTGAAGGATGGTGGCAGTATCAATAGTTAAGGAGAAAAAGGAAATGCAAGCATTTCCAAGGGAATACACAAAGTTTGGTTTTGGCTGCATTATGCTTCCACTAGTGCTGTGACATCTAGGAAAAATACTGTGTACTGAAATGATGGATTGGATGTTACAAGGCAAGATGGGAACAAACACACTGAGTCACCAAGACAGAGTGGTAACTGAAATTTTCAGTGGATCAGATTATTGACCTCTTGTCCCTTCAGCAGAAGTACAATCTGAGAACTATTGGGCAAATGCCCTCCCTTGTAAGGAAGGGCACTCAAAGGAGACGTGATGGAACGTCAGAGATGGAACATAAAGATGATTATGAATTCACAAGATGTTACACCAGATGTTCTGAGTGATTAGAAATAAGCTGCAGCTGAGAAAGTGAGTGGAATACTGAGACTTTGTTAAAGGAGTCTTGGGAGACTGGTGCAGAAGCTCGGACTAAATAAAAAAGATAATGAGCAAATGGTGGGGAAAGTAGGAATGACTGGTAAAATATTATTACTTTTAAAGTGCTAAAAGTCTGAACTATGGGTCTTGATGAAAAGAAATTGTTTGGCTTATAGGAAAACATAATAACCTGTCACTCCTCTCTTTCAAAAAGAGTGTAAGATCTGAAAACTGACAAGATTTTCAGCAGACTGAAAATCCAATAGGGTCCTGGATCCTGTCCCCTGTTTTTTAAGTTACAAGTTCATGAGTCTTGTCCTTGTTGACATTTGTTCCTGAGAAAAATGCTAAGCTACTCACAGTGAAAGAAAATACTTTGAAGACAGCAAATGGAACTATCATAATACTGAAGTACCAGGAACCAAAGGTAGGGACTTAACACTGAGTGACAAAATGTGAGGAATGTAAATACCAGGAATATATAAAATACTTTATTAATTTATTCCACGTTTCAGATGATTTTTCATCTCAGATTTGATTTTGAAGTTACATGTTCTCACATTGCAGCATTTTCATTTATATATGTAGATCAAATATCCCTGTAAGAATGCAGCACCAAACCTACTTGCTTACATGGTTTTGCCTTCAGTTTGCACATATTTTATTATGTAGTTTTCCCTTCCTAAAATGAGAAAACTGCTGAAATAAGAACTAATCTACTAAGTCAACATCTTGAAAGTTTTAGGTGGCAAAGTTTGCAGATAGCAGGCTAAAGCCAAGTCAACATTTTCTTATATTACTTAAGAAGTTCATATGCTTTCTTTTCTATCAGAGATCTCACAAGAGCTCTGTATCTGCCTGTCAAACAGAAGCTGTGCAGCTGTAAGTAAAATGATAATTGGAAAGATAATGTTAGTAGAATTCAGACATCTCTCTCAAAACAGCCTAGTTGTATGTTGTGTGGAAGAAACCCAGGATTGGCTCAGTAAGGGAATTTACTGTTTCCCAGGAAAGGAAATTGCCTGCACACATCTGGCAAAATGTTTTAAATGTTTAGTTTTGACAAAATATACATTTCAGCTCTGCTTATAAGGTGAGTTCTGTAGAATGGGTATCTTCTTTCTAAAAAGGGAAAGGTCTAATTTGTACTGTAAATATGCCAATCCACTTTTTGCTATTTTATGGCATATACTGTATACATTCAGCTCTAAAGCAAGCAGGAACTCACAGGCTAAAAGCTATATTTTAGTTTACAGGAAAAATGTATCACGAATGTAAATACAACACTCCATATCGACAGCAGAAATGAAAGATGAAGACAACAGCGAACATGAAAGAAATACTGAGAGGATGTGACTAGTCTGAATTATAACTTTTTACTCAGTTTCTGACATTTATAAGACTCCATGCCACATTATTTAAATTCCTCTCTACTTCAACATATCTAACAAAGTAATGGTCCTTCTCATAACTGACAGGGGACAGATCTTCTCAGTCATTCAGTTTTCAGAATAAGCCCTCCCCTTCAAGCAGACTTGTTAAAATGCCTCTAAGGCTCAACGAAAAGGCTGTATTCAGGCATCTTCCTTCCTCGTCCCCAGATTTCAAGGACAAAAATGGATTTAACTTGCCTTACTTTTCACACCAGTTTTCTAAATTTAGCTGTTACTACTTTCTTTCCCCCTGAACTCTGACTGGCTTTGACTCCCTGGAGAGGCAGAGAAGACCACTTCCTCCTCCACAGCTGGGAAAGCTGCTCCCAAAGGGATAGAAAGGGTGAAGGATCACAATCAACTGCTCCAAAAGATGCACCAAATACGGCACTATGCTGTAGTGAAGGGTTAAAGGGATGTATATTTATTTCATTGGCAAGGTGAACACTCATTAACTTTCCTGGACAGTGGGAAAGAGCACCTCATTAAAGCAATATGAGTCCATTGGACCCAGATGGGGAAACAGCAAAACCATCTCTCGGTCATGTGTGTGGGGGGTTGTATTCCAGTTACTGCCCCTTCAGCCTGGGGGTAGTATCAATGGGATTATCAATGAAAGGTTGGGGAAAACATTACCATGGTGAAGCTCAGGGTGTTACTCCAAGAGCTAGATGAGAAGCACAGTGAGTAGTAGATAACTGGGGTGCCTGCTGTGCTGGTAAGAGTCTTCCATTAGGGGTTTGTTCCACTTCTCAGAATGACACCTGTGCTTTCCGTACCTTTTCCCCGAACTGCAGACCGCTGCCACAGCAACTGGCCATTTACTCATTCATACATTCATTCATGCATTCGCAACAACAACAACAAAAAAACCAAGACAGAAAAACCAAACCCAGCTTAAAACACAGTAAAAGGTGAACTTGTTTCTCTTTCCAGTATTCCTACAACTACAGTTCTCCCTAGTGGAGGCCCAGGATACAGCAAGGCTTCCTAGGCAGTCTCCAAATTCAGTTTTTCTCCTGGCCTCATTACAGCACAAGGGCCTCCCAGGGTCATGCTTTGGCCTTTCATAAAGGAAAACAGACTCCAGTTCAAACCTTTAGAGACACTCCTCTCTACTCAAAAACCCAGCAAAACTGAGCTGCCAGATTACAATGGTGATCTGACACTAGGGTGGCATACAGATGGCAAACTTTATAGCCATTCAAAACCTACTGATTTAATCAAGCCTCACATGGAGATACTGTCTAATGAGTTCTCAGCAGATTCTCCCTTAAATCTTGTATTTCATATGTGTTCAGTCCCTTGAATAGAGCTCTAATAATTAAAAAGAAAACGTCTAAAAGACTACACTGTTCAGTCTCATATTTTCATTTAATATCTAACTAAAGAATGAAAAAAAAATCCATGACAATATAATCAGAAAAATAAAGATTATCCTCCAGTTCTTGCTCATTAACAGACAGATATTTTCAGGGCTGGAGCAATCTAATTTTCAGCACTACTCTGTTGAGTATAAGCACGTGGTGGCGAAAGGAAGGATGACTAGTAAAATATGGCCCTGTATTTTTTAGGGCTAGGTGTGCAAGGAAAACAGGGAACAGACCAATTTAAGGACAAATAGTAATGGGAAATTCCTATTTAACTTAGCAAATTAATTAAAGTACCCAAATAACAGAAAATACTGAATTGGAATGTCTGATTAGATACTTAGAAATGCTTCACACAGTCTAGTGCATTAATCAAATGCTATATTCTGCCTTCATTGGATAATAGTAGGTTGGTCAAGTGTCTTGACTGTTATTCACATGGAATTAAACATTCTTTCAAAGATTTCAGTTCATTGGAAATTAGAAATCAGTATACAACAAGCTGGAAACTTTGTTATCAATGCAAGTAGCTGTCACATTAATCTGCGTTCCTACTGTAATACAAAATTGAAGGGATGGAGAATGCATACTTCATATACCAAACCTTCCACGTACATATATTTTGTTGCAAATAATCTTGACTGTTCCAAACATATTCCTCTGTTTCCTCTGGTTAAATGGATGAACAATGGCATATGAATACTCTGCAGGAAAAAATCTGACAAATTTGTTCCACTCATCACAGTCCAAATATAATCAGAATCTTTCTGGAATTCTCCAGAATTAAATTCTGGAGATTTTTCTTTCCAAAGGTAACTATGTAAAGAAAGATCAGCAGCTTCCAACAACCTAAAACATGAATTTTAACTGCTACAATTATTTTTGACAGCCCCTGAACACAACTTTCATGATATAAAAATGTAAAGCCACATTAATACACTATATGAGACTAAGCAAGTTGTGTGAGAGTCTGTCCTAAGAGATCCTGAGACATGCTGGGACTTTCCTTGAATATGAGAAACTTTGGTCAGTAATTCATGTTAGTTTGACTAGCACGGCATTCCCTTTGTTTATTTTAATTAAGAAAAATCTATACTTTCCAGATCCAGACCTAGCCAAAATCTCAGGCAGTATGTCTTCAGGAGTCAGTATCCTATCATGCCGGTTTCAAGAGGAAAATTTCTTCCTACAGAGAAGTAAACTTTTCCAAAATTTCAGTGGAATGGACTCTTTCCCAGGGTCTGGTTAGTTGGCTAGTAATTTTCCGCTTTTTCAAGATGACCGATCATTGCAGAGACCATGGGAGTTGGGAAGTAGGGGAAGCTCCTTTTTACTCTTACATATAAATTTCAAATACTTTATTAGAATTTCCCTCCCCTTTTATGGGTATTTCCCACTCCCAAGGGCACAGAATTGGGCTAGGGAGAGCAAACAGGGTAATTCCTATTCAGCCATGCCACTTCCGGAGCCATGCCTTACTGCCACTGCCTCTGGATGGTTTTTCCTCTTCCAGTCCCAGCTGACTTGTGATTTCTAACTCTTTTATTAACATCAGCACTTCCAAAGTTAGCCATGACATACAGAAAAAAAAAGCGCCTTTAAAATAATAAATAAAAAGCTTGCAAACGCTTAACTCTTGAAAGACATGCCTAAAAATGAGTATTCATCTCAGAGATTCAGTAAAATACAAAGTCTGTGTTCGACCGAAAACCCCTAATTACCGCTCCTCTTGTTCTCTTTGCAAGGACGTACCCAACCCTCCTTTTGTATGCATGGGACAGTGTCTTTCTCTGCAATTCCACAATGTATTACACACCAACTAAATTACATCTTGGTTCAGCACATTTTAAGGAAAATAAATTAAGAACAAACA